>PVJC01015493.1:0-34965 GCA_004026665.1 Murina feae
CCACCCCCCAGTGCACGAACCCTGAAGGGGCTGTGGGCAGCCTGAAAATGGCTCTCAGCCCCTCACCCAGGCTGGCCAGGCATGTCAGCAGGTGGACATCCCCCCCGAGGTGTCCCAGACTGCAAGAGGGCACAGGCCGGGCTGAGGGACCCCCACCCCCTGAGTGCACAAATTTTTGTGCACCGGGCCCCTAGTAGTTTATATATTATTTATCAAGGATATGCATAGCTTAAAATATTATGGTGTGAGGAAAATAAAGAGTTTCAATTTTTGATGTTTTCTGGCTGGGTCAGCCTTGATCTTTCCCCATAAGGAAATGGCTGGGTGGCTTCAGAGAACCGAGGAGTCTTTGCCTTATAGGAGCCTGGGCTGGTGAGGCAGGGCATTGGGGTAAACCGGAGAAGTTCAGAGTGGGGTGGGGAGGCCATGGCGTCCGGCAGTAACTGGCTATGGGGGTGAATGTCATGCTGGTAATGGCCTACAGAAGCCTGGACTTAAAAGAGGAGATTGAGCCCTAACCGGTTTGACTCAGTGGATAGAACGTCAGCCTGTGGACTCAAGGGTCCCAGGTTCGATCCTGGTCAAGGGTATGTACCTTGGTTGCGGGCACATCCCCAGTGGGGGGGGGGGTGCAGGAGGCAGCTGATCGATGTTTCTCTCTCATTGATGTTTCTAACTCTATCCCTCTCCCTTCCTCTCTCTAAAAAATCAAAATATATTTTTTTAAAAAGAGGAGATTGATATTTGACTATCAAGGATATCAAGTATGAACCACTCAGCTCCTTGTGGATGATGATGCAAGACTGCTACAGCTGGACACCCAGGGAAATCAGAATTGCTACAACTATTTATTTTACATGCAGTAAACATTAATATTTTAAGAAAAACAATCTTAAATATAATAATGTCATATGTAATAAACATATCTCAAGAAAAACGATTTTAAATGTTATATGCAATACCAGTTATTCAAGAAAACTATCTTAAATATAATACATGCAATAAGCATTAATATTTCAAGAAAAAAAGGATTTTAAGTATAGCAATATTACCAAAACTGTACTAACATAGTATGATATCACAAAAATCATAGGAAGTATTAAAAATCTGCAAATAACAGAATTCTATTCTAAAATATTTCTTTTCCTTTGCCTCTATTTTTGTTCATCAGTTTATGTTGTTCATTATATTCCACAAATGAGTGAGGTGATGTGATATTTATCTTTCTCTGACTGGCTTATTTCGCTTAGCATGATGCTCTCCAGAATCATCCATGCTGTTGCAAATGGTATGAGTTCCTTCTTTTTTACAGCATCGTAGTAGCTACAACTATTCAGGATGAAAGCTCTAGATGCCATCCGTGCCTCTGAAATCCCATTTCATGATGAAGGTCTGGCATCCTCGTTTCTTAGTGGGCAAGAATTTTCACTCCTCTCTGCTAGATCTTCGAAGCACTAGTATTCCTTTCAAGGGTGTATGCAAGGCCCTCATTGATACCCTGCTGGATGGCTGTGAGACAGCCCCTTATGGGACTGGGGTCTTTGGCCCGAAAGAGTATGCACTGTTAGGACCTGCGCTATCAGGAGGCCCTGAGTGTGCTGGCCACAGTAGTTAAAGCATGAAGTGGGAGCTCCCAGTGACATAAGTCAGCAGCCGAAGACCTAACCCAGTCTTCTAAAGTTTCCCCAAGTCATCTAGGTGACATACCTCCCATCCAACCAGAAGAGTAAACGTGCCAAGCACTTCCTTGAATTGAAGAGCTTTAAGGACAACTATAACACACTAGAGAGTACTTCCCCACACCAACTTCCCCTGATAGACCAACAGTCCAGTCTCTCTTCTACCACAAGTCTCTGTGAGACTGGCTGCTCAATGTTCTTCAGAATGGTCTTCACGGATGTCATTTGTTTTCACAGGGATATTTTTAGATTTATTAATGTAAGGTGGGTGTCATTATAATTGATACATAGACTAGATTTATGTGAGTTTTTTCTCTGAGGTTTTCACCAGCATCTGGAGGAAAAGCATTGGTTTCTGAATATCTGCGCTTTGCTTTTGGAACATTGGGTTGTCCTATACTGTTCTTGGCATTTTTTAAATGTGTGGCGCTGTATGTATGTGTGTGTATACAGATAGATCTTTACCTATTGAATTTCTTATGTTACAATACCAAAACATTGTACGTATTCCTCCCTTTTTTTGCTGATTTTGTTCACTAGGTCTTGCATTCATCCACTTGTTAATTCATACATTCATTGATTGAAAAATACTCATTAAGAACCTGCCATTGCTAGTCATTATGCCAGGCAGGCTTTGGGGAAACAATGAAGCGTACAACACTTCTTTTTTTATCAGAAGTTAGTTGGGAGGTGTGATAAACAAAATACTGCAGTGTGGTGAGTGCCTTTATGATGTGTTAAGGATGCATCAGTGCCCACAGCCACAAGCAGTTTGCTACTGCCCTCTGCTTTCTTCTCATCACTGAGCCCATGCTTTCCCATCTCTTTTTTATCTTTTCCATTATGCTGTGTGTGTGTTCACAGTCTCCTTTGGACATACTTGGTGTACCAGTTAATAATGGTGGGTTCTGTAATAAAAAACACACAATAATTTTAAGAGAAACATCAGAAGGGCTTTATTCAAAGTAATGTCCATCACTAGTTACACATTTCCCCCATCTTTCAGGTAATTTGTGGATACCATCTCAATAGAACTTGTTTTGAGGCAAGCCATTCAGAGACCCAATTTTCCACTTCTTCATATGTTTTGAAGTGCTGCTCAGAAAGTGCATGTGCCATCGATTGGAACGAGTGGTAATCTGAAGGAGCAAGCAGCCATCATCCACTCCTCCAGGCTGGCCAGGCACCCAAGTGGGACTCCACCCTGATCATGGACACCATTCAGGGCAAACCAGCTGGCCCCCACTCATGCACAAGGCCTCTATCCTATATAATAAAAGGTTTATATGCAGATTGACCCTAATAGCAGAACGACTGGGAACTACTGGTCACTATGACACACACTAACCACCAGGGGGCAGACGCTCAATGCAGGAGCTGCTTCTGGTGGTCAGTGCACTCCCACAGGGGGAGCTGATGGCTGCCAGTACAGCAGTGGTGGTGGGAGCCTCTCCTGCCTCTTCAGCAGTGCTGAGGATGTCCGACTGCAGCTTAGGCCTGCTCCCCGCTGGCAAGTGGACATCCCCAGAGGACTGCTGGGCTGCCAGAGGGATGTCTGACTTCCAACTTAGGCCCAATTGCCGGGGGAGCGGGGCTGAGCCAGCCGAGGGACATCCCCCAAGTGGCCCTAGACTGTGAGAGGGCACAGGCCAGGCTGAGGGGTGCACAAATTTTTGTGCACTGGGCCTCTGGTATAAAATATTAGAAAATAGTTGATGGATTGAGAAGAAAACTAGTGTTGAATTTTGAAAATTATTGAGCCAGTGACTAGGGTGGAGGGTGGGGAATTGATGGTGTTTGCAGACGCATTAGATGTTGACACATTGTCTTTTCTTAGCTGTACTGATGAAAAGCTGAAACATAGTTGAGTAAAACTTGGGGCCACCACTTGGGAAAGAATGTATCTATAATAATCTATAATAATAAAAGCATAATATGATAATTAGACTGGACAGCTGAACGACCTCTGGACAAAGCTGTGGTGGCGGGGAATAAGGCAGAGGCGGTTAGGGACGATCCAGTAGGCAGGCGAGAGGTTAGGGGCGATGAGGTAGGCAAGCAAGTGGTTATGAGCGATCAGGTAGGCAGGTGAGCAGTTAGGGGAATCAGGCAGGCAGGCAGTTAGGCAAGCAAGTGGTTGGAAGCCAGTGGTCCTGGATTGTGAGAGGATGTCTGACTGCCTTGTAGGATCGGGCCTAAACTGGCAGTCGGACATCTCCGGAGAGGTTCTGGATTGCGGACCTCCCCCCACCCCCACCCCCAACAAATTTCATGCTCTAGTATTTTTATAATGGCATAGTGTCTTCCCATTTTTGAACCTTAGTCAAAAATAATTGTCTACTTTTTAGATATTGTGGTGAAATCATAGAGAAGTGAGCCCAGTGAGCTGAAACCTGTGCTTCCAAACTTCTTAAAGTATATTTGACAGGCTTGAAATCTGAATTTATCGACTTACTAGCCTTGACAGCCTCATGTCACCTTATTAAACAACAGAAAACAAAAGCTTGAGGTTAGTATAAGGAGGCTCTCACTGGGTTACATTTGGGTTATTGCTAATTTTCCCAGGGTGTTCAAGTTAGAATCAGTATCAGCATATTTGTATATAAGTCTTTTGGTGGCAGACATCAGAAATGGACCCTGAACAAGCCAACAAACAAACTTATGACTGTTTATCATTCAGAGACATGATAAGAGGGCAAGAACTAGGGCTGCTTGGCATCTAGGTATCTTGAGCTAGTGAGCCTTCTGGATGGCTCAGGTGGCTTAGCCTTGCTGGTTTCTGATTACGTTGACTCCATACACACTTCAAGAGTATCAATTGGGTTCAGTTTGGGTCAGATGTCTCCTCTATCAGCCAAGACCCAAGTCCCATATTATAGACATGGCTACTGGGGTTTACGTCTGTGTTTGGGGATCTCAGAGAGGAAATCATTGCGATACAGGGAGCCCTATTTATAATATGCTCTGAGCCAGCTGTTGCCATTCAAATACCAAAACATATATAGCCGTTCAAATACCAAAACAAGATTATTGAGTCAGAAAATTTCCTCTGTATTCAAAAGGTTTGTGTTGAATAGTACTGAGTTGTAATTAGGGAAGGAACTCCTAGAAAAGCAAGCTTCCCAGACCACAATTTTTTTAAATGAGTTTTTGAGGAATCACTGCCAGTCCTAGAATTAATCTTACAAAATGATCAGGTCAGCTGTTTGTTCAGTAAAACATATAAAATTCAAGGTCTGTTAAGTATGGATCACATGTCCAGGTAATAGCTATGCCTTAGAGACTGGGATATATACTTCAGCACATAGCAACTAGGTTTTCTCAACAAGCTTAATTAGGATCGGGGCGGGGGGATGGGGGGAGATAAATTTTATGCAATAGAGGCTGGAGGTACCGTATTTTCCGGTGTATAAGACGACTTTTAAACCCAGGAAAATCTCAAAAGTCGGGGGTCATTTTATACGCCTGGTGTCGTATTATAGGGTGGGTGCTGAAACTTCCGAGCCCGACTGGAAAATCTGCGGTCGCTGCATATAGTGGGGGGAGCTCAAAAACAGCCGCACTCCATTCATTTCGATGGAGCCGGACGGAGATTGCAAGTGTCTCCGGTCAGCTCCTTTTTGTGCCACATACGGTCTCCAGACTTTTTAACCCAGGAAAATCTTCTCAAAAGTTGGGGGTTGTCTTATATGCCCAGTTGTCTTATACACCGGAAAATATGGTAGTTCTCAGATCTGGATGTTCATCAGAATCAATAGATAACAGATCCTCAAGACTCACTCTACTTCCAGTTTTTTATGTCTGGATTAAGGCCCAGGAATCTATTTTCTTCACCACCAAACTTGATTCTACTGCAGGTGGTTAAGGACTAACTCTGAGAAATATTGACCTGCAGTGTAGTCCTTGTCCATTTTCTTCACTTAACAGAAAGAAAAAAAAAAGGTTGGTTAGACATAGAACACTCACTCCATGGCTGTGCCTTCAAACAGTTGGACATGGGATTGCTCTTTAGAAAGACAGGTCATAATCTACAGGGAATTGATCAGAATCCCAAATCCTCTAAAGAATTCCTTATCCTGCCTAAATCTTAGTCTCTCAGGGAGGAATCTTCTGAGTCCAGATGCTAGCTCAAAAGGAATTTCTAGAACTCCTCTGTCCATCTTTTCTGAAGAAAAATATACGAGAGATCCAAAGGTTCACCCCTCCCCCCTTGTAGTCTATTTTATGACAGATTGATTTTTTAAAATATTTTTTATTGACTTTAGAGAGGAAGGGAGAGGTAGAGAGAGATAGAAACATGTCAGTGATGAGAGAATTATTGATCGGCTGCCTCCTGCACGCCCCACACTGGGGATGGAGTCCGAAACCCAAGCATGTGTCCTTGACCGGAATCAAACACGGGACCCTTCAGTCCGCAGGCCGACACTCTGTCCACTGAGCCAAACCAGCTAGGACGACAGATTGATTTGGGAACTAAAGAATAGTCATGCAATTATCAGAGGGTCTCTTGCTTTTACATGGAGCTGTGCTTTCCTAGCCTGGTTCATCTTCATTATAAGTTATTAAACTTTTTAAAAGAACCAAGGAAAATTGCATTTATAAAACTGTCCAGGATGATTTCCTGTATATAAAATTTTGAACCAATGGAATAAATATTTTTCAAGTTCAATTGTGATAGAAAGTTCCTCACCAACTCTGCCCTTTTTATTTTCATGTCTAAGTTGGTTTGATCATTCATTCAACAATATTTACTGAATCCCAACTATGTGCCATATGTGTTTCTAGCTCTGTCTAGAAATTGTGGCATAATTCTAACCAACTGCTTTTTTTCCTTTAACATCTACCTTGGGTTGGTCATCAGGTCTTACCGATTCTCAGCCTCCTTTGTATCTCTTATGCCTTTACATCTCTTGCTTGAATTGGTTGTAGTAGCTTCTGAAGTGGACTCTGCTTTTAGCCTCCTCTTCTCCAGTACTTCCTCCCCACTCCTAAGTCATTGAGTCACTTCCCTGACTACAACCACTGCTGGTGCCCATTGCCCATGAGATACACTTGAAACACAGGTCCAAGACCTTGCATAACTTTTCACCTTTGCCTCATACTCAGCATACTCAGCATGTGTTCTTCTCCCTGTCTGGGACTGCCCAATGGAACTTCCTTTTCTTGGCCTAATATACTTCTCACATTTACACAGCTAGAACAAATATTTGCTGCTTCCTGAAGCTTCCTTGACTCCCATGCAGTTTTTTTTTTCTTCCTTTCTCTAGTCTTCCTAAAAGTCACCAAAATAGCATTACCACAGGCATTATGTAAGTTAAGAGAGTATGACTCTCTGTTGGACCCAGCGGCCTCTGAGAGAAGAATGGAAGGATGTTATTTACAGTGGATCCTTGGTTCTCGAACTTAATTTGTTCTGGAAGGCTATTGGAGAAGTGATTTGTTCGAAAACTAATCATTTTTTCCCATTAGAAAGAATTTATTCTTATTTGTTTCAGATCCCCAAATGCTTCCTGTTTAAACCTTTCTTATATACAGTATACATCTAATGTACTGTTTAATCTATGAACAAACACTTCTTTTCTTAAATTTATCAAATCACCTCCTACTAGCCTTAAATGAGTCACTTTCAGCACTCATTCCAGGGTTGTCTTTTAGGAAGTCAGCTTATGGCATCTTCGCTTTTTCACATATCACTGCCTCCAAAATACTGTCACAGCTAACTGCTTTTTGTTTATCCAAATCAACAACCATTTTTCTACCTCTTTAATTGCTTGTGATCATTGTTTCTTTCATACCATTATCAACAGTAGTATTCTTGATTGTACATATCTTCAGCAACAAAAGTAAAAAAACACCACCCCCCCCCAAAAAAAAATCACAGCACAATTTCCTGAAAGGTTAACAAACTCCAGGTTTAGGGGAAAACTGACTGACATTCTCTCCTTTGTGGCCTGAGAGATACTTTTTGTCATGCCGATACATTATGACAAAGGGTAGTGAGATCTAGAACCTAAGTTTTGTTCACTAACCAAGACATTTTTTCTGTAAACAATTTGGTCAAGAATTGAATTGTTCAGGATGGGATTCATTCGAGAACTGAGGTTTAATTGTATCTTTACATTGTAGCAACTTACTGTGGTACCTGTCTTGAGGCAGGTGCTCAATTTTGTTTGACTATATGAAAATCCTGCCAGACACAGGTCAGTGTAATGGGCATTTTGATAAGTAGATTATAAATTATCTGTTGTGTGTCTTGAAGGAATTACACAGTTTGGTTTTTGGGTCACAGATTCTGTAGATGGGGCACTAAATGGTCTAGAAATGAAGGAGAGCCCTGTTCCAATGACCACACTGTACTTTGGGGCAGAAAGAGACCTACCATGTTTTTGAGCAGATGTTTGGGACAGTGCATTTTATTTTTTACTCATTTATTGTTTAATTGATTTTAGAGAGGGAGAGGGAGAGAGAAATGGAAACATCAATGATGAGAAAGAATCATTGATTGACTGCTTCCTGCATGCTCCTTACTGGGGATGGAGCCCACAACCCAGGCATATGCCCTGACGGGAAATGGAACTGTGACCTACTGGTTCCAGGAGGTCCACACTCAGGCACTGAGCCACACTGGCCAGCTGGGGCAGTGCATTTTAGAAATGCAATTATCAGCATTTCATCAAGGATTTTGGTTTCAAGGAGATCCAAATGGGGCTTAATTAACCATCTACTTTGTGAAGCTCCTGGAGTTGGGAACTATCTCTCTGAGGACAAGGGCTCTTTCTTGTGCTACTATTTACTGTTTCTTATTTTATAAAGCAAACTAGGTTCGCGGTGCACAAAAATTTGTGCACTGGGGGAGGGTCCCTCAGCCTGGTGTACACCCTCTCCACTTGGGGAACCCCTGGTGCTACTGGCTCCTAACCGCACACCTGCCTGGTAGTCCCAGCGCCGAGGGGTGCTCAGAGCCACTGGGGTACCCGGCACCCTCCAGGCATGTCCTGCACTGCTCTGGCCCCCAGCGGCCACAGCGCCCAGGCAGTCTCAGAGCCACCGGGGTGCCGGGCACGCTCTAGGTGGCCCCAGCACAGAGGCGGGATCAGAGCCGTTGGAGTGCTGGGCGTCCTCCAGGCCTGTCCTCGTGCTGCTTTTGACCCACCCTGCCCCTCTGCCAGCGACTCACTTGCTGCTGTTTGCTTCTTGGCTGCCGGCCTCCATCTTGGCTGGACTATTTTGCATACAGTCGCTCTGATTGGCTCGTGGGCGTGGCTTACCCCTTCCTGAAGAAATGGTTAATTTTACTATTTTGCTTTTATTAGTTTAGATATTAAAAGGCAGCTAGGTCCTGGTCAGGTAGCTTAGTTGGTTAGAGCATTGTCCCCATACACCAAGGTTGCGGGTTATATCCCCAGTCAGGGTACATAAAAGAATCATTCAATTAATGTAAATCAAATCAAATTTTTTAAAAAGTTATCAGATAGAAAATAAGAAAAATTAAAATAAACAAGTTAGCATTCTGCTGTGATGGGAAAAAAGAAAAACAGAGGTATAGAGTAAGTCATTTAATTGAATTTAAGTGACCAAGAGCAAGTCATTTAATTGAATTTAAGTGGCCAGGAGTGGCTTCTTCAGGAAGGCTGGTTTCTTTGTCAGGTTTAGTATCAGTTGTCTGTGGCACTGCTTGCTGCTCACTCAAAGACTGCACCTGTTTTGTTTTATTTATTTATTTTTTTTATTGATTTCAGAGAGGAAGAGAGAGAGAGAGAAACATCAATGATTAGAGAGAATCATTGATGGGCTGCCTCATGCCCACACCCCTCTCCGCCCCACTTCACTCCCCCACCCCCCACACTCTGCTCCCTCACCCTCCATTCGGCCCCCCACCCCTAGCCCTCTCCCCTGTCAGGGATTGAGCCCATAACCCAGGCATGTGCTCTGACTAGGAGTTGAACTGTGACCTCTTGGTTCATAGGTCAACACTCAACCACTGAGCCATAACAACCGAGGGAGCAAGACTGCCCCTGTTTTGAATAGCTCTTTGTTCTATGTTTTTAGCTAAGTTGTAACCTCCTGTAGGTCATTGTGGTTCCCATATGTTGGCTGGGCACAAGATACAAGTTTTAAAAAATCTCTTGACTGAGTTCAGCGCCCACAGGATGTGGACAGGTCTGCTGGGGGACTTTGACCCCCTACCGTCCCAAACCAGAGGGAATTTTGCAGGTGCTGCTGTGTGTGCTATTGTTACCTTTCATCACCCACTTTTCAGGAAGTAAAGTTTTCAGCCAGGCTGAGTGGTACCCTCCTTTTGGGGACTCTGGGGCCCTTGGAGAACTTAAATACAACTTGAGTTCAGCCTTCAGATCTCTTGTCTTCAGGAACTCCAGTCTGAAGATTTAAACCATAGATGGGAAGTAGCAGGGAGGTTGGGACCCTGAGTCACAGTGGCACTGTGTTCTAGTGAATAGTAACACCTTGTCTCAGTCTAAATGAAAAATGAAATGAATAATGTCTTTCTTGCTTAACATAAATTCTTCTTTTGAAGATCAAATGAAGTATGTTTGAGAAAGTTCTTAAAAAATAAGTGCTGCTCAAACGCAGAGTGTAAGCTTGGGTGCCTGGAGGAATTTGGCCCCAGAGAATAGATATATGCTGGAATGTGTATGAGGTAACAGTGTTCTGGTGTTTGTTTCCTGAAATATTTAGAAGTTTCAGTTCCCTTATAGCACATTCCCTCATATCTGTAAGCAGAAGGTTAGATGGAATGTTGAGGGCAAGTTCTTCAATAAAAGCTGTCCTCAAATCCTCATCACATGGAATCTCCCAGGAAGTTCACACCCTAACAGTGAATCTTGGATCTAGTGGAAGGGTTAAAAGTCAATGCTAACTCATAGTGATATTTGGAGGAGTCTTGGAAGGTGGATATGGTTCTTTGGACTCTCTCTAATCATAATGTTTATGTGTCCAGGTAGCATTAAATAAAAAATATTCCCATTCCTAAAAACTGGTGAGAGAGAGAGAGAGAGAGGGAGAGATTTGTGCTTGTGAGCTTGACGATAGGGAGGGATGCTCTTCTAGGAGCAAATTCAGTCCCACAGCACTCTTTTTGTGGGCATCTTTGTCAGTCTGATTTTCTGGTTATGTTTTGTCTTTGCTTTTTCTCTGAGATTTCACTTGCAGCAGGGAATCCAGGGTTTCATTATTGCTTAGAGTATTTCTGTCACTTAGCAATTTAGGGAAGGACATAGGCTCTAGGACAGGGGTGGGAAATGTCTGGCCCAACCACCTGCGGCCTCTCCCCCTGGCCATCCCTGCCCCTGATGGGCTCCACCCCACCTCTATCAGGGCAGGGCCTGCTGGCCAACAGTCCTTGACCCCTCCCCCTGGCCTGCCCAGCCCAATCGCCCTGATGGCAACTGGCTGGCCAGACCCCACCGTGCACGAATTCGTGCACCCAGCCTTTAGTGCTAGTATAAAATGGATATATGAAGGTAAACTTAAAACTTAGGAAACAGAGTTTGATTATATGTATAAAAGCAGTTTAGAATATATCCATTTGTATTGATAATAATTTTTAAATGATATTTTAATGGCTACTTATATCTTGGTAGTTACTCTTTTCCCTAACAAACATTTTTATTTTTGATTGAACATACTACCTTTAAATAATTTTAGGCAGTTTTTGAAGGCAGGAGGAGATCTGTATTTGAACCTATTTACTGATGCTTTTTTATAAATCTCTATTGCATATCATGATGATTTGCTTTAGTATCTCTGATGCTCAGGTAAAGTTGCAAATCTTTAAACTTTTGGTAAATAATTGAATCTGGAAAGCTACCCATTTATTCTAGGCACTAGTGTATGTTTAAATTATTTAATAAGAAAAATCTGATAGTGGGCACCATTGAATTGCATATATGAAGGGCTGTTTGATCTATTGAATTTTATATGTGAAGGGCCATTTGACCTCTAATAATTTTTTAGTTGATTGCCCCCTACTGATTTTTCCCATTTTTTAGTACAGTGGTCAGTAAGTGCCTGCCAGGCCTGTCTGTGCCATTGTGCCTTGCTTTGGGTCTCCCATTTAAAGAAACGCAGATAATTCTGTGTTTAAAGTGGAAGTAAACCTAGTCATTTCAGATATTTTAAGGAATAAGAATGCTTAGCCCAGAATAAGTGAAACCATGTTGTGGTTGTACAGTAAACTCTTGAGGTGTGTAGTAGTGTCCTTTAGAAGAGGGTGGCGCATAATTCAGTGTGATTTCTAGTGGACACAATAACTAGGGCTGTCTGATACCGTTGTGAATTTCTTGGTGAAAGGAGTGTCTCTCTGTCCACTGGAAGCATCCCTAAATTGAAAAGCAGTGTAACACAGGATGTTAAAGAAGATACTTGTCCTAGCCAGCCCTCATGCTGGATGTAGACAACTACCTCTCACTGTGTCCTCACATGGTGAGAGGAGAGAGAGCATGCTCTGTCTTCTTCTTGTAAAGACATTGATCCCATCATGGGGGAATCAGTGTCCTCATGACCTCATGTAAACCTAATGACTTCCCAAGACCACATTCCTATATAGGTTACTTAAACCTTTGGGGTTTTCATCCTCAACAGGTGAATGGTTAAACAAAATGTGGTACATTCATACCATAAATATACTATCATACTATTAATGTAATCACAATAAAAAGGCACAAACTGTTCACCCATGCAGCAACCTGTATGAATCTCCATAGAAATGTGAATGGAGCATGGAACAGTGCAGAATCTTAGAGGAAAGGTGGGGAAGGGTGGGTGGGAGGTAATCAGAGAACTTGTATGCATATATGCATAACCCATGGACACAGACAATAGGGTGGTGAAGGCCTGGTGCTGGAGGGGGGAAGCAGGAGTGGGCTGGAGGGAGGCAATAGGGATAAATGGGGAGATATGTTAATACTTTCAACAATAAAGATTAAAACTAAATAAAATAATTTTTAAAAAATGTGAGTGGAAAAAGGCAATCTCAAAAGGTTACATGCTATATGATTCCATTTATATAACTTTCTTTAAAATGACAAAAATCACAGAAATGAACAGATCAGTGGTTGACAGAGATTAGGGAGGGAAGTAGGTGTGTGTGGCTATGAAGGCCAGTAGGATGTTTCTTTATGATGATGGAAATGTTCTGAATTTTAACTGATAGCAATGTTGATATCCCGATTGTCATACTGCACTAGAATTTTGCAAGATGTTACCTTTGGGGAAAACTGGTAAAGGGTACGGGGGATTGCTTTGTATTACTTCTTAAAACATATGCATGTGAATCTATAATGATCTCAAAATTACAAGATTACTTTTAAAAATGCGTAATGAGTTATCATATAAACTGATGAAACAGTATTTCCTCCCCACATATACTTCTTATTATTTTAGTCTCATTTATTGATGGTTCATTTGATCATTCTTTTATTCATTTCAGAAATAATTATTCTAAAACCAATGTCATCACCAACTTGCTACTGTTTTAGAATTTAGCACATAGAGGACACTATTTGGTTACTTAGTAGTAAGTTCTACAGATAGTTTTTATCACTTAAATGCACTTTCTATAGGTGTACTTGGGAGCCTTGGTTTAGCTATAAAATATTCAAAAAATTTTCCCGGGTAAAAATACTGTGATTGTGCTTCATGGTGTAAAACTCGTGGGCCTTAATTACACATTCATCTGTGTACAAGAGCGGAAAAAAATTATCAGATACAGCCGGCAGGCACTTGTTCACCTTTAAAGAGTATGTGAGTGTTTTCTACCAGCAGATGTCCTGGCAGTCCCCTATGTTTTCCCAAGAGACGACATTCTTTCTTCAGTTCAACTTTGGACTTACCTGACATCATTGAATGTGATCTGGGAACTTTTCTGAACATGTAACTTTGAGCTCTAGGCGCCTCAAAAGCTGAGTTTAGAGAGGCAGCTGTGCTTATGGGTCACCTGGAGAATCATTTCTTAGTTTTCTGATTTGGTGAAAGTCAGCCTCTGGATTAGCCAGAGCTATGGAAGGCTCTTGTTGGTCTGCAGCCCTCCTCTCCCCAGGAGAATGCTTTTTGCTGAATTGTGTTTTGACATAGTATCAGGAATGCCACTGTCCAACCAATGAAAATGGGGTATTTGGTGACTGGAAATGAAATTTGATAATCTTAAGACTAGAAGGGACTATTTTTTCCTAATTAGTGGAAGAGTTGAGGGGGGTTCCAGGAGACTTCCCCACTTGCCCTCACAGCATATCGTATTATGGGTTCCCCATATTGTGGTCAGACAAAGCCAGCCCTAACTGCAGCCACAGCAGGTGTGGGTTAGAGACAGAGACATTTCCTGTCGGCCCTGTAGACTTGTGAGGTGCCCTCGCCACCTTTTTTGACCCTTTCTGGACGATTCCTATAGCCTTCTGATCCTGGTTTGAACAGTAAATTTCAGCCGAAGAACAAGATTAAACCCAATTTTTGGCTTTGTACTTTGTGGAACATGAATGTTACAGTGAGTTATGCTGTAGCATGAAGGGATTTTCCCTAGAAGTAATGTTGTAAATTAGATTAGACCCAGTCTAGCTTACCAGAGTTTATTTAATCTAGCATCTGTCTGAACCATAATATTTCATTAATAATATCCCATAGAAAATGCAGCTCTCATTTATCTTTGAGCAGGTTCTCCTGGGAGTGATCTTTGTCATTTTTTTACCTGTTTGTCTGCTATGGCCAGAGAGGATGCAATAGCCAGGAGTACCCGAGTCTTGGGCAGACAGGCAGTGATGATGGTCTGGGTTCTTTGGTGGTTTTGTGCAGGTTCTTTACTTTGCAGAAAAATATTTAATGGCATCTAGCACCATCCTTGGTGATGGAAAGGAAAAAGGACTTGTGCATACCTGAGATACAAAGGAGGACTGTGTAGAATTGTCCATGTGTGGAAATGTATAGAAACAGTGGTAGCTTGAGACTGATGGGTTCAAAATCATCAAGATTACTAATGGTGCATAGTCTGGTGTACAAATTAGTAATGTGATTTTAGTCACTTTAGTTTTCTTTGTCATTAAATCCACAAATTCAGTGTTAACATTGCTTCTAACTTTTTTTTCCTTGTCTTTTGTAGTCTCAAACCATGAATTATGTGGGACAGCTGGCCGGGCAGGTGATTGTCACGGTGAAGGAGCTCTACAAGGGTATTAACCAAGCCACCTTGTCTGGGTGCATCGATGTCATTGTGGTGCGGCAGCAGGATGGCACCTATCAGTGTTCACCTTTTCATGTTCGCTTTGGGAAGCTGGGAGTCTTGAGATCCAAAGAGAAAGTGGTAAGTGCAGGGCACAGCCTGTTCTCCAGGAGGGTGAAAAGTTAGATGACAGCAGTGAGTAGGTCATTACTGTGAGCTTTCTGGATATTTTATTTTAAATTTGTATGATGTTAAAGACAGTGGTATGAGAAGTCAACCTTAATTGCATTTTGAAGTTGCTTCTAAATTCAAAAAGTCCTACTACAGGAAGTCTCTCCAAAGGAAATCTCCCTGTATTATTTAGACTGAAAATTATTTTGATAGTCCTAGGTGCTGCAGCTCAGAAGAGCAAAACAGAGAAACTGGAGTTATAAATGGGGGTGTTAGGTGTATTTAGAAAAAGTTCCTTTACCTTAGATAGCATTTCAAAATATTTAGGATAATGCCTTCATTACAATTCTGAGTGGAATAGACTGTCATAATCAAGAATATGTTACATTTGTTTAAACAGTTAATGCCAAAATTTTTTTGTTTGCTTTTTCAAAGCTGTAAATATCTTATTTGTAATCTAAATTTTGTTGATATCAGGACTTGTCTTCAAAGCCAACTAAAATGCAAACCCACAGGACATAGGCTGTTATTTATTTATTTATTTATTTTTATTTATTTTTATTTGACTTTTATTTATTTTAGGGAAGATTCATTTAAAAAGACATTTGTGTTGGCTTTTCTTTCTCTTACATTCTCTTGCCTTCAGGTAGTAGAGCAATTGGAAGGTAAGGTTTGTTAGTACATCTGATGTCAATCTAGTCAGAAAATTGAGCTAATAATAAAACTTTGAAGGTACATACTACTCTTGGCTCACAATATCTATCTAAACAGTATGGGGAGATTTTGTCAGGATTTTAAAGCACGATAAAAGATCCACACCATTTTCTGAAATAGAAGTACAGTATATGTGTTAGAGGACTACTGGCATAAGTTGAAAACATCTATTTTCAGATTTGGACTATTTTGCATAGCAGACCTTATTCTTTAAAATAGAAATTTTCCTTTATGTTAATTAAATTTAGGTTATTTTGAAAGTGAAAGATAAGGTTTATGGGTTTCACAAAGTAGATTGAAAAAAAATCTCATTTTTCTAGGTATTAACAAAATCAGTATTCCACTGGAAAGCCATATTCTAGGAGGCAAGGTTTGTATGGTTTGGCCTCTGTTCAGAGTCACCCCTTTTGGAAACCAAAAGTAGTTGCAACTTGCTTAGTGACTTTGAAACTTTCCATTGCAAAACAGTGTTTAGCCACAATTAACTTTACTGAAATTTTTCTTTCTTTCTGGTACCACTAAGCTGCAGTACTTTCACATTGCATCTGCTTTGGTAGAATCAGTAGTAAGCTATTTATGCACTGAAACTTTTCATTAGTTGCTCAAGGATCTATTTGTAAAGCTGCTTCAAAGGTATTGTTTATTTTTGCTGTGATTTGTTTTGTTTTTATCAGATTGAATAAGTCTCTCATCTTTCAAAGTGGAACTTATGTATATATAAGCATTTGTGCATCTCAAATGATGACTGGGCAAATAAGATACCTTTTTCTGCATGATGTATGCCTCTAAGAGAGTAATATAGTTTTTGTACACTGTTACACAAATCATTGTGTAAAATTGTTAATTTCTTCTTTTCCACTTCTGGCTTGATATCTCAGAAACTCAAAAGATATATTTGGGAGGAAATTTGGCTATTTGACCAAAACACGGCTTTCCTCAACAATAAAATGATGTCCTCCTTGAGATTACCTGGCACTTTAGATGAACTATTAGTCTTATTTTATGTCAGTTTGGATTAGGGAAAGCAATTTATTGATTTTAAACTAAGACTCAATTTTTAAATATGGCACCACTTATGAACTGAATATATATATCTAATATAATAAAAGAGAAACATGCAAATTTGACCGTTACCACCAGCCAATCAGAGCAGCTGTATGCAAATTAACCCAGCCACAAACCAAAGGCTTCTGTTGCAACTGCCTGCCTAGGCTGGCTGAGCCTCTGCTCACAGCCATGCCCACCAGCCAATCAGAGTGGCTATATGCAAATTAACCCAGCCAAGATGGAGGCTGGCAGGGCGGCTCTGCACTGGGAGCCTCCACGGCCGGCCAGCATAACTGTGCCAGGTGTGTCAGCTCAGTGGGAGGGGGGGTCTGGCCTGGGGCCTCCTCGGGGCATCCAGGAGCAGCTGTCCTGGGTCTGCTGCCTAGCTCCGCCCCTGGGAGCCTCCGAGGAGTATCCAGGAGCGCCTGTTCTGGGTCCACTGCCTGGCTCCACCCCTTGGGGGCCTCCCTGGGGCATGCAGGAGCAGCCGTCCTGGGTCCACTGCCTGGCTCTGCCCTGGGGGCATCCACGGGGTGTCCAGGAACACCCGTCCAGGGTCTGCTACCTTCACCCGCCCCCCAGGGGCCTCCACAGGACGTGTGGGAGCGTCTGCTGCACAGTGCGGAGAATCCGAAGCCAGTTCACTGCCCAGCTCCACCCCGGGTGTGTTTGTTCAGCAGCAGGGCCCCACCAAGGGATCCTGCACCAGCGTCCGCCCCTGGCTTGCCACCCAACTCTGCGCCAGGTGTGTCCCCTCAGCGGTGTGGGCCCACCAGGCATGTGCAATCGTGGGCCCTCCGGTGGGAAACGTCCAGGCCTGCACTCACCAGCCCTCCCACCCCCCAGTGCGTGAACCCTGAAAGGGCTGTGGGCAGCCTGAAAATGGCTCTCAGCCCCTCACCCAGGCTGGCCAGGCATGCCAGCAGGTGGACATCTCCCTCAAGGTGTCCCAGACTGCAAGAGGGCACAGGCTGGTCTGAAGGACCCCCACCCCCCGAGTGCACAAATTTTTGTGCACCGGGCCCCTAGTATATATATATTTCAGAGAGAGGAAGGGAGAGGAAGAAAGATCTAAACATCAAAGATGAGAGAGAATCATTGATCAGCTGCCTTCTGCATACCCCCTACTGTGGATTCAGCCAAAACCCTGGCATGTGTCCCTGGCTGGAATCAAACCTGGGACCCTTCAGTCCGTAGGCCGATGTTCTATCCACTGAGCCAAACTGGCTAGGGCTATGAGCTGAACTTTAAGGTGAAATCATAATCATCTTAAAAATCTCTGGTTAGAGAAAATAACAATTTTCCCACTGCCATTGTTATGTTTTTGTTTGGTAGAATACCAACACAGTACTCCCAGTATGTCTCATAACTCAGGAGTTTAATTTCAGAAGGTAAAACTGCACTTGATATTTAAAATATATTTTTGTTTTTGTAACACAAAACATTATTTGATTACTTATCAAAGTTAAATAACCCAGTGTATTAGGAAAGACAGTTTCCATTGTGGATGACAAAAATCCACCTCACACTAGCTTAAACAAAAGGGGAATTTACGGGTCTGCATGACTAAAGTCCAGGAGCATTTGAGTTAATCAGGCTATATTTAGAGTCTCTGAAGGTATCAGAACTCTTTTTCCCTCCACCTCTCAGCTCTACTTCCTTTGTATGTATTCTAATACAAGAGGGCCACCAGTACCTCTAGGCTTACTTCTCATTAACTCAGCAACCCCAGTGGAAAGAGAGCTTTCCCTTTTATACTGGAAAGTGCTCAGATGTTGATTGACAATGATTTTTCCCAGTAAGCACCATGCAGAGTTCAGTACACTTAGATTATGGACTATTCTATTTATATTTACATCATGTCTTTACCTACAGGATGGGGCAAAAGTAGGTTTGTAGTTATGAGTAGGAGAAAACAGTTTATTATTGTGTTATTTTTCATATAAACAACTGTAAATATACTTTTGCCCCACCCTATATGTTGTGATATGTTTGCCTTTATATCCCTTTAACAATCTAAAACGAGAGTTTACAAGGTTATTCATAAAAAATTTAAAAGTTGGTATTCATTTATTATTGTACAATTATCAGATTAAAAGAATTGATTCACAGCCTAGAGATAAACAGCTAAATTACTTTTAAGTGATAAAATAGTAGTTCATATTATATATAAACTAGGGGCCCGGTGCACAAAAATTTGTGCACTTGGGGGGTGGGGGGTCCCTCAGCCCGGCCTGTGCCCTCTTGCAGTCTGGGACACCTCGGGGGGGATGTCCACCTGCTTGGCATGCCTGGCCAGCCTGGGTGAGGGGCTGAGGGCCATTTTCAGGCTGCCCACTGCCCCTTCAGGGTTCGTGCACTGGGGGGTGGGAGGGCTGGTGAGTGCAGGCCTGGACGTTTCCCACCAGAGGGCCCACGATCGCACACGCCTGGTGGGCCCCCACTGCTGAGGGGACACACCTGGCAGAGAGCTGGGTGGCAAGCCAGGGGCGGACGCTGGTGCAGGATCCCTCGGTGCAGCCCTGCTGCTGAGCAAACACACCCAGGGTGGAGCTGGGCAGCGAACTGGCTTCGGATTCTCCGCACTGTGCAGCAGACACTCCCGCACGCCCTGTGGAGGCCCCTGGGGGGTGGATGAAGGTAGCGGACCCTGGATGGGTGCTCCCTCACACCCCTGAGGAGGCCCCCGGGGTAGAGCCAGGCTGCGGACCCGGGACGATTGCTCCTACACACCTGCAGAGGCCCCCCTGCGCTCCCGCATGCCCCGGGGAGGCCCCCAGGGGGCAGAGCCAGGCAGTGGCCCTGGGGCGAGCGCTCCTGGATGCCCCGAGGAGGCCCCAGGCCAGACCCCCCCTCCCACTGAGCTGACACACCTGGCACAGCTATGCCGGCTGTGGAGGCTCCCAGTGCAGAGCCGCCCTACCAGCCTCCATCTTGGCTGGGTTAATTTGCATACAGTCACTCTGATTGGCTGGTGGGCGTGGCTGTGAGCAGAGGCTCAGCCAGCCTAGGCAGGCAGTTGCAACAGAAGCCTTTGGTTTGCTCTAGCTCCGTGGCTGTTGGCCTCCATCTTGGCTGGGTTAATTTGCATACAGCCGCTCTGATTGGCTGGTGGGCGTGGCTGTGAGCAGAGGCTCAGCCAGCCTAGGCAGGCAGTTGCAACAGAAGCCTTTGGTTTGCTCTAGCTCCAAACTCTTGGCCTCCATCTTGGCTGGGTTAATTTGCATATAGCCACTCTGATTGGCTGGTGGGCGTGGCTGTGAGCAGAGGCTCAGCCAGCCTAGGCAGGCAGTTGCAACAGAAGTCTTTGGTTTGCTCTTGCTCCATGGCTGTTGGCCTCCATCTTGGCTGGGTTAATTTGCATATAGCCACTCTGATTGGCTGGTGGTAACGGTCAATTTGCATGTTTCTCTTTTATTACATTAGATTAGATTAGATTAGATAAGATAAGATATTCCTCACTTTGCATGGTAGTACAGACCCGTAAAAATGATTGGACAAGCTGAAACTGCAAAGAAATTTTTAGAAAAATTAGGATTCTTCCATAACCTTTATAAATATTTGTCATAACTTTTTAAAAAAATTTTTATTTTCTAAAAATATTTATTGCTGAAAGTATTATATATGTCCCTTTTCCCCCCCCATTGACCTCTCCCAGCCCGCCCCTACCCCTACTCCAGGCCTTAACCACCCTATTGTATGTGTCCATAGGTTAAGCATATATGCATACAAATTTTTTCAGTGATCTCTTCTTACGCATTCACCCCTGACTTCCCTCTGAGATTCGACAGTCTGTTCCATGCTTCTGTCTCTGGATCTATTTTGTTCAGCAGTTTATTTTGTTCATTAGATTCCACATCTGAGTGAGATCATGTGATACTTGTCTTTCTCTGACTGGCTTATCATAATGCTCTCTGGGATCCTCTATGCTGTC
Source organism: Murina feae (assembly GCA_004026665.1). NCBI lineage: Eukaryota > Metazoa > Chordata > Mammalia > Chiroptera > Vespertilionidae > Murina > Murina feae. Next base: position 20,714 of record PVJC01015493.1, read on the forward strand.
TCAAAGGGTAAGAGATCTTTCTTTTTATTGCTGCATAGTATTCCATTGTGTACATGTACCACATCTTTTTTATCCATTCACCTACTGATGGGCACTTGAGCTATTTCTAGATCTTAGCTATTGTAAATTGGGTTGCTGTGAACGTGGAGGTGCATGCATTCTTTCTGATTGGTCTTTCTTAAAATATAGTCTTAGAAGTGGGATCTCTAGGTTAAATGACAGTTCCATGTTTAATTTTTTGAGGAAACTTCATACTATTTTTCATAATGGCTACACCAGTCTGCATTCCCACCAGCAGTGTACTAGGGTTCCCTTTTCTCCACATCCTCGCCAGCTCTTGTTATTTGTTGATTTGTTGATGGTAGCCATTCTGACAGGTGTGAGGGGATACCTTATTGTCATTTTAATTCGCATCTCTCTGATCATCAGTGACTTTGAGCATTTTTTCATATGTCTCTTGGTCTTCTGTATGTCCACTTTGAGAAGTGTCTGTATAGGTCCTTTGCCCATTTTTTAATGGAATTGTTTGTCTTTTATTAAGTTGTATGCATTCCTTATATATTTTGGATATTAACCCTTTATCAGATGTATCATTGCCAAATGTTTTCCCATACAGTGGGTTCCCTTTCCATTTTGTTGATGGTTTCTTTGCTGTGCAGAAGATTTTTATTTTGATGTAGTCCCATTTGTTTATTTTCTCCTTAGTTTCCTTTGCCGTAGAAGATGTAGCCACAAACATATTGCTATGAGAAATGTCCGAGATTTTGCTGCCCATGGTTTCTTCTAGGATTTTTATGGTTTCACGACTTAACATTTGTCTTTTATCCATTTTGAGTTTATTTTTGTGTATGGTGTAAGTTGATCACCTAGTTTCATTTTTTGCATGTAACGATCCAATTTTCCCAACCACATTTATTGAAGAGACTATCTTGACTCATTGTATGCTTTTGCCTCCTTTGTCAAATATTAATTGAGCATAATGGTTTGGGTTGATTTCTGGGTTCTCTGTTCTGTTCCATTGATTTATATGCCTGTTCTTGTGCCAGTACCAGGCTGTTGTGATTACAGTGGCTTCATAGTATAAGTTGATAATCTAGTATTGTGATCCCTCAAACTTTGTTGTTCTTTCTCAAGATTGCTGTGGCTATTCAGGGTCTTTTTGGCCCCCTATAAATTTTGGAGTATTTGTTTCTTAATCTTTGAAATATGCCATTGGTATTTTATAGGAATTGCATTGAATCTATAGCTTACTTTGGGTAGTATGGACATTTTAATGTTAATTTTACCAATCCATGAATATGGTATATTCTTTCACTTGTTTATATCCTCATCTCTTTTTTTAACGTCCTATAGTTTTCTACAAGTCTTTTATCTCCTTGGTTAAGTTTATTCCTAATTAATACTTTGTAAGTTTAAATCAGCTTCTATCTTTTCAGCCTTTTAACTTTCAGTGTCATGAAGTATCTTTGAGAGTTCCTTTAACCTGAAATATTTTTGCCTGTGTCTCTTTCCTCAGAACCATCTTCAATGTTTTTGTCACAACCACTTTCCTTCTATTGGTGGGTAAGCTCACCTTCACCAAGTTCCTTGTGCTGAACATCTTGAATATCTTGAATGGCAGCAGGGTCACTGTTCCCACCATCAGCTATTTCTTCTCTATTAAAAAACAAATCTTCACCCAAGGACATATTTAGAGGAAGGTAAGGGTGGGAAGACAGGGGAGAGAGAGAAAGAAGCATCAGTGTGAGAGAGAAACAGCAATAGGTTGTCTTCCATATGTTCCCCAACTGGTGATCAAACCTGCAAACCCGGTATGTGCCCAAGAATAGAACTGGCAGTCTTTCGATGTACGGGGCAGCACTCAACCACCTGAGCCACTCTATAACTGTTTACATTCCATTTGAGTTTTACTTCTAATACTATTACTCTTTTTTTCTGTACTGCACTTTGATCTTGGCCAGTTTCCTTTTTCAATTATCCGTTTTTATAAAATGTTACATGAGTTTATCACTGGAGGCAACACAACTCTGCTTTATGGTCGGAACCGAGTAACAGTGCTAGGACCAGTCACCAGCAGACTTTGAAAAAGTGACAAGATAGGTTATTGATCATGATGGGCATCTATTATTTATGTAGTGATTTGTGGACAGAAGAGCTGGCAGTGAAATTTGTACTTTCTGTAGTTACTCACAGTTAACATACATTGGTAACTGAAATTTGTGTTTACCTGAACTGTGCAAGGGGAGACCTACTTGTGCTATAACTCTGAAAGTGCTCAGATGTTTATTTATAATGATGTTCCCCCTATTCTATGATATTTGGGAATTAAATAATTTAAGATGTTTATATGTTATAAAAATAGATGATAAAACATTTTCTTTCAATCCCTGATTACCATCCCCTCCCACACTATCCCCCAAGGTTTTGTTGGGGGGTTTTTAGGGATGGGATATGGGGCAAGTAGCATTATTTCTCTGGGGCTGTCACTCTAGGAACTTCATTACTAAGTTTGACTTGAGAACCCAGAATTTAGCCTTAGTTTAGCCTGAATGAAAGACTCTTAATGCTAAATCACACTTTGTTTCTTCTTTTAGATTGATATAGAAATCAATGGTGATGCAGTGGATCTTCATATGAAATTGGGTGACAATGGAGAAGCTTTCTTTGTGGAGGAGACTGAAGAGGAATATGTGAGTTCTAGTGGGTCATATCCACTTTCTTTATTGTATTCAGGCCTCTGGTGCATGTCCCAAAAAGAAATATTTAGTTTCCAGGGTTATTTGTACATCAGAAAGGAGCTGGAGGAGAGGAGAAGGATCTTTTCTCCATGCCAGATTTCAGGGTTCAGAGAGAATGCAGAAGGCCTTCATACTTGCTTTGTTTTAATAAGGAAAGGCACATCTTTTTCTCTGACTTTAATGCGCTTTCTTATTTAGTGTCTGTTACAGTTTATACCTTGACTTGAATACATTTGAGTTCTGCCTAAGTAATCAAGGTATATCTCTTCAGATTATGTGTGTGTTGATACACATGTGACCTTTAAACTTGGAAAGCAAGTTTACCATTTTGATTTGGGACATTGTATCTCAAACCCTAAATAGTCATGGTGAAGTTCATTATGGTCTCAAGGGAATTAAATCAGCATATACCCTTTATAAGCAATTACTGCATGCTTGGCTTCTTTAAGCAAGAGAGCACAACTTGTCCTTACTAACACACATTCCCTCCCCCTCCTACCCCAACCTCTTCCCAGCCCCCTTCCCCATCCTTCACCTTCTCCCTCCCTGCCTACCCCTCTCCCCCCCTTTCCTTCCTCTCCCTCTTTCTTCCTCTCTTTCTCTACCCCTGTTCTCCTCTCTCCCTCTCCTCCTCTCTTTCTCTCCTTTGTATCTATTGATTTGAATTGGTGGTAAATTATCCTTAATAGATTTAATGAGGACCTTTTAAAAAATTCTTAGAGCGCATTGTTAAATCTTTCATCATCTATATCTCTATATATCTATATCTATATCTATATCTATATCTATATCTATATCTATAAGCCTAAGTGACTGTTCAACCATCCAGCTGGTAGCTATGATGTGCAATGACTACCAGGGGGCAGATGCTGCAACCGGTAGCTATGACACGCACTGACCACCAGGAGTTGCCAAGCTGCAATGACTTGGCAGCTGTGGTTCTCGGGTGACATACCCGGAACCAGAGAGGAGGGAGCCCAATTCCGGGGTGTGTCACCCAAGAATTGCCCTCTTGCAATCCAGGACCCCTTGGGGGATGTCGATTCGGCCCAACCCCCACAGGCCAAGCTGAGGGAACCCACCCGTGCATGAATCCATGCACCAGGCCTTTAGTAAAGAATAAAATCTCAGATCACTATGGCCCATGTTTTTTAGTTGGTTGAGCATTGTCCCATGTCACAGTTTCAATTCCAGGTCAGGACACATAACTAGGATGCAGGTCTGGTCCCCAGGGTGCGTACTGGAGGCAACTGATAGATGTTTTTTGCTCATCAATGTTTCTCTCTCTCTCTCTCTCTCTCTCTCTCTCTCTCTCTCCCCCCCCCCTTCTCTCTGAAACCAATTTAAAATATCTATACTAATAAAAGGGTAATATGCTAATTAGACTGGACATCTTCTGGACATCCTTCTGGACAAAGCCATGGTGGGGGAGAGCTGAGGTCCCAGAGGTGGTTAGGGGCGATCAGGTTGTCAGAGGAAAGCAGTTAGGGTGGCGATCAGGCTGGTAGGAGAGCAATTAGGGGATGATTAGGCTGGCAGGGGAAAGCAGTTAGAGGGCAATCAGGCTGGCAGGGGAGCAGTTAGGGGATGATCAGGTCAGCAGGAGAGCAGTTAGGGGGCGATCAGGCCAGCAGGCAGAGGCGGTTAGAAGCGATCAGCTCATAGGCAGAGGCAGTTAGAGGTGATCAGTCCGGCAGGAGGTGGTTAGGGGCGATCAGACAGGTGAGCAGTTAGGAGTCAATGGTCCCAGATTGCAAGAAGGGTGTCCTGGATTGGAGAGGGCACAAGCCAGGCTGAGGGACACCCCCCCCCTCCTGTGCATGAATTTTGTGCACCAGGCTTCTAGTATACATATAAAGAGATTATAGCCCTGGCCGGTTTGGCTCAGTGGATGGAGTGTCGGCTTGCGGACTCAGGGGTCCCAGGTTCGATTCTAGTCAAGGGCATGTGCCTTGGTTGTAGTGGGGGATGTGCAGGAGCCAGCTGATCGGTGTTTCTCTATCATCGATGTTTCTGGTTCTCTGTCCCTCTCCCTTCCTCTCTGTAGAAAATCAATAGAATATATTTTAAAAAAAGAGAGAGAGATTATCATGTAAAAACAAAAGTACAAGTAAACTATAACAAAGACCATTAAATTAAAAGACCTCTGAATGTCAGAGACCATAGCCTGTCACTTTGATAATATCCTATCATTGCAGTTTCTCTTTAAGTATGTGTTGTTGGTGAATACAAATTTTGCTTGGGAAAACAAAACTTTGACCTTGGGGTAATATATTTACCAAACCTAAATTCAAATGCTTAATTTAGAATAATTATGGAAACCCACTTTTTTTCAGTATATTACATAAAAACTTGAGTGTTCTGAATTATATGAGGCTAATTGGATCTGTTACCTACCTTCCATTCCCTCCATGATATGAAAGAATGAAGTAAATGATTATGAATTTAATTTCCAGAACACCAGACTTGATCATCTAATCTAATAAAAGAATAATATGCAAATTAACCCTCACTCCGTTACACCCACAAGCCACGCCCACAAACAGGAGCAAATATGCAAATTAACTCAACTAAGATGGCCACAGAGCTGGAGCTCTACTCAAGGCTACAAAGTTTCAATTATAGAAGATAAACAAATCCCAGATACCTGCTAGGCTGGAACCTTGGGTTTCCAGGGGCAACCCAGGCTTCCAGCGGGGGACCAAGGCAACAAAGTTTCAATTAGAGAAGATAATAAATCCCAGATACTTGCTTCCAGCCAGGCACCCCAGTAGGGACCCGAACCCTGAAGGGGCTGTGGCCAGCCTGAAAATGGCCCTCAGCCCCTCACCCAGGCTGGCCAGGCACCCCAGTAGGGACCCGAACCCTGAAGGGGCTATGGGCAGCCTGAAAACAGCTCTCAGCCCCTCACCCAGGCTGGCCAGGCACGCCAGCAGGTGGATATCCCCCGAGGGGTTCCAGACTGCGAGAGGGCACAGGCCAGGCTGAGGGACACCCCCCCCCCCAGTGCACAAATTTTTGTGCACTGGGCCTCTAGTTTATTTAATAATGAAATAAGAGTTTAATTATTTCTAATTTTTAGGATTTATTTTCTTCTTTTGAATTCTTAAAAGGGTATCTTAAATGTTTTACGATTTTAAAAATCCACTAATTTTATTTGTTACAGAGTATTGTTTCTGTTATAATCATCTTCCTCCATCTTCAATTAATTTGGCAAACACAAGCATTAACTATAAATTTTACCATAGTTTCTCACTTCACTTAGCCCAGTGGTTCCAACGTGAGGAACATGCCCCAAATTTAACTTTTAAGGAGGCAAATTTGAGAATGAGTTATTAACAGTGAATTTTTTGCATTTCTTATGGTTCTAGGGGCCTCGTATATAGTATATAAAATGTATATTTTGACATATTTATGCATGCCAGTTCTCTATTATGTTTTGAAACTTTATTTGGTATTTTTTCATGTCACTTCATGTTACTATTTTTTTAAACAATTTCTTATAGTGATTTCTTCCTCAGTACTTTGACTGTCCTTTCCTTCTTTTATTTTTCCCTTTCATGGTTGCCATATTCTTTGGAAGCTTGTTTAGAACAAGTTAATGGCCTTTTAGGCTTCCTCCACGTGAGGAGGAATAATAAGAATTATATGTCATAGGATGGGCATCAGGATTTTAGAGATGCTTTGGTGTGGTACATGGCCAAAAAAGTTTGAGAACCCCTGTCTATTGTCCGATGGGGTATTTTTGTCCTTGCCTTCTGCTTTGCCCGTTTTTACTGTTGTTTGTAAGTTCTTTACAGATGCTTTGTATCACCTCCTTGGAATTCACCTGCTGCTGCTTTGAATTTCTTTTTACAGATAATTTAATTGGCTTTGCTTTAATTATAGCTTTCATGTTCCATGCTGTCTTGGCATAATGGTTCCTGCAAACATACTGAGTTAAGTGGACCAAAGTGAGCTAATAAAGCTGTGTGCAATAAAGTAAAGACCTATTTAGAGTGGGCAGTGCCCCAGTTCAGTGTGATTTTCTTGCCTTTAGGAACTATTGTTTCTGCCGCTACGAAAATTTAGACAGCAAAGAATTTATTATTATTTTGGTTGTCCAGTTTGTCGTGGACAACTTTTCTTTCTTTATGTTCTCTTTAAGGAAAAACTTCCTGCTTACCTTGCCACTTCACCAATTCCTACCGAAGATGAGTTCTTTAAAGATATTGACTCCCTTTTGGTAAAATCGGGTGGAAATGAAAGATCATCCAATATCTCGCACATCTTGGAAACAGAGGCGGTTTTTACTCCGAGTTCTGTGAAAAAGAAAAAGAGGAGGAGAAAGAAATGCAAACAGGAAAGTAAGAAGGAAGACCAGGCAGTTTCCCCTGCTGCAGAAGATACTATGGATATGGATCTGAGCTCTGATGATGACAAGGGGGCCCAGTCAGCAAGGTAGGCTCCCAGTCTGGGAGGGCTCTTTTTGCAGATGCCAGATGTTCATGCATGCTCCAAACAGCTGTTTCTTTTATAGGTCTACAGTATGAGGTTTGGACTTGTTTTTCCCCTTGACAGTTTGTTGTGGAATCAAGTAGGAAAGGCATTTTCTTTTTTTTTCTTTGCATAACTCGACAAAGTTTGCCAGCAGACATCCTGCGGTGGTGCTCAAATATCATTTAAAACAGACGGGCAGTGTGTGTCTTTTCATTCAGTAAGTTTCCAAAAGCCAAATAAGTTGTAAGTCTCAAAGAAGATCTGAACTAGCGACTCACCTCTGGGTACGCAGATACAAACATCAGGACTATTTATTTCCTAACCCAGTGGTCTTGTGCTTGGTATCTCACCTACTGAGAATTATTAAAAAGAAGAGGGGAAAATTAAAAAATATGAACAATAAAATGTCAATAAACACTTACCTGTCAACAAATGAATCTAAAAAAAGGAAATGAAGCAAAACAGAAGCAGAATCATAGAGAACATTTTGTTGGTTGCCAGATAGGAGGAGGCTTGGAGGTGAAAAAAGTAAAGGTATAAAAAAGTACAAATTGGTTTTACAGATAGTCATGGGGATGTAAAGCACAGCGTAGGGCATATATAGTCAATAACATTCTAACTGTGCATGGTGTACGATGGGTACAGACTTACCAGGATGATCACTAAGTTGTATAATGTCTAATCATTGGGGTGTAGATCTGAAACTAATATTATATATTAACTGTAATTGAAAAAATAAAAAATGATTAAAATTTTTCAAAAACACCCTAGCAAGTTAAAAGAGGAAAGAAGGGTTTTATTTTGTTTTAAGTGAGAAATCTTGATAACTACTTATTTACCAGCTCATTAGAAGAGCTCAAAATAGATGCCATTTTTCAAGTCAGCAATGTCTGAGGTTGAAAGGTAGCAATTTGGGGTAGGACATGTATTTTTTCATCCAAGATTGTATTTTTAGATTATCTCTCACCTTTTATACTCATGGTTGCACTGGTACAGGAAGGATCGTAGATGTGTCAGTGGGATGCTTATCTTCAATGGTAACCATTGAACAAGAAGCTGCTGCCCACAAGCATCCCTAAATTTTCAAATCTTTTATGAGAATTGGGGTGGGGGAGGATGGCATTGTGACATGTGTGCTGGTCCACTTGTATGCTTTCATCTCAGCTGCTGAAAAGCGATTATGCCCTTCTTCCTGGGAAAATAGTGCTTTAAAGTTCTATTCATGGAAAATAATTTCTGTCTCTAGTTATAGAAACCGAATATATACCAACTAGAGGCCCAGTGCACAAAAATTTGTGCACTCGGTGGGAGGTGGGGGGGAGTCCCTCAGCCCAGCCAGTGCCCTCTCGCAGTCTGGGACCCCTCGAGGGATGTCTACCTGCTGGCATGCCTGGCCAGCCTGAGTGAGGGGCTGAGAGCTGTTTTCAGGCTTGCCAAGCCCCCCAGTGGGGACCCTCACGCATGGGTGTGTGGCCAGCCTGGGTGAGGGGTTGAGGGCTGTTTTCAGGCTGTCCACAGGCCCTTCAGGGTTACCTTGGTCCCCCGTTCAAAACCTGGGTTGCGCCTGGCAACCCAAGGTCCCAGCCAGACAGGTATCTGGGGTTTGGCTGCATCAGCCAAATCTGTTGGTGTACTGATTTGGTCTACAGTGACATGGTTGCCAGCTTCTCTATTTAAACAAAAACTTTGCTTGCTTGGCATATCAGAATGCATATAAACTAGGGCCTTGTAACAATTTTCATGAGTTTAGTAGTTACCAATGAATCATAACAATTTTCATGAGTTTAGTAGTTACCAATGAATCATAGATGCTACCACTTGGAGGAACACTTTCCTGAAATTTCCTTAAAACAGGATCTGCTTGATTATGGCAGCCAACAGATATTAGAAGTTAGAAAAGACAAGATGTAACAGTTGTGAAAGTTCAGATCATATATTGAAATAAGCACTAAGGTGATAAAGGGTAGAAGACTGAACCAGTTAAACTTCTGATGGAATAGCGACTTCCTGATCATTCTAGGCCTTTATTTCTTAATCTATGAAATAAGGGAATTAAGCTACATGGTTTGCAAAGTTCGTTCTGCTCATCATTTAGATTCTAAAATAATTTGGATGAAGATATTTAGGGTCAAAAGTATTAACATCACATTAAGTGACACGTTAAAGAATCTGAAAAAAAAAACAATAGAAAGTCTACCATCTTTGCAGTTGTGAGATCTAGAGCTAGGTGGTATTGGAATTTGGAACTTTTAAAAAAAATATTTTTGTTGAATTTAGAGAAGAAAGGAGAGAGATATAGAAACATCAGTGATGAGAGAGAATCATTGTTCGGCTGCCTCCTGCATGCCCCCACTGAGAATCGAGTCCACAACCCAGGCTTGTGCCCTGACCATGAGTCTAACCATGATCTCCTGGTTCGTTTGCTGACGCTCAAGCACGGAGCCACACTAGCTGAGTGGAATTTTCAACTTTTAAATATTTACCCTCCTCAGCTCCTACTACTTAGGAAAGAAATTCTGTTTCTAGAGAAGATACCTAAAATAAATGATTTTATTTTGATAGCTACCATTCTATTTAAACTCTTTTCATCCATAACAGAATTAAGGTTAATTAAGGCTCCTGAAGGAGGCAAATGAAAGGCAGCATTATTCTTTAAAGCAGGTTACTATATCACAAGGTAGAAGAAACTCAATTAGTGGAAATTGGAGTTTTAAACTACACAGAGCTTTGTGTAAGCTATACCTAATGAACCTCTGTCTCTTCGTAAAATTGGACTTTTGGTTTAAATATAGTACAAAAGCCATGTTTGTCCTTCCAGAGGATGGAAACAGGATAATTTCAAGAGAATCATCAAAAGTACTTTACTCAAAGTAATGTCCACCACTAGCTACACATTTCCCCCATCTTTCAGGTAATTTGTGGATACCGTCCCAATAGAACTTTTCTTGTTTTGAGGCAAACCATTCAGAGACCCAATTTTCCACTTCCTCATATGTTTTGAAGTGCTGCTCAAAAAGTGCATGTACCATTGATCGGAATAAGTGGTATTCTGAAGGAGCAAGGTCTGGTGAATATGGTGGGTGGGTTAATACTTCCCAGGAAAGATCTTTTAATGTTTCTTTAACCGGTTTTTAAGTGTCCGATGGTGCATTATCATGAAGTGGAATTACTTTGCCATGTCTTCTGGCCCATTCTGGTCGTTTTAGGATCAAAGCGTGATTCAAATTGATTATTTGTTGTTGGTAGTGATCACTATTAACAGTTTCACCTGGTTTTAGAAGCTCATAATACACCACACCTTCCTGATCCCACCAAATGCAGAGCATTATCTTCTTTCCAAAGTGATTTGGCCTTGCAGTTGATGTTGATGGTTGACCTGGATTAACCCATGATTTTTTTTAAAAATATATTTTATTGATTTTTCACAGAGAGGAAGTGAGAGGGATAGAGAGTTAGAAACATCCATCAGCTGCCTCCTGCACACCTCCCACTGGGGACGTGCCACAACCAAGGTACATACCCTTGACCGGAATCGAACCCGGGACCCTTCAGTCCTCAGGCGAACGTTCTATCTACTGAGCCAAACCGGTTAGAGCTAACCCATGATTTTGTGCATTTGGGATTCTCAAAATTAATCCACTTTTCATCGCCAGTCACAATTCGATGCAAAAAAGACTTTCTTTTGTGTCAACATTTTACGGATGACTTTTCGGTTTTCCATTTGTCTTTTGTTCAGTTGATGTGGCACCCATTTTCCTTCCTTTAAAATCTTTCCCTTTGCTTATAAATGATCAGAAATTGTTTGCTGAGCAACGTTTAATCTTTCTGCAAGTTGTTTTTGAGTTTGACACACATCTTCATCCAATACTTGTAATTGTTGGTTTTCAAACTTTTTTGGTTCACCTGGACGTTTTTTGTCTTTCACATCAAAATCATCACTTTTAAAGCATTTAAACTAGTGTTCACAAGTATCTTGAGGTGGAGCATGTTCACCATAAGCTTCCCGAATTATATGATAACTTTCAGCAGCACTTTTCTTCCAAGTAAAGTAATGAATTATAACTTCCTGAAAATTTTTTGACATGAAATTTGACAATTTTAAGTGTAAAAATATGATGTTAGCACGTTCAGAAAATTTGACATGAAGTTTTGAAGCTTGCTGTCAATACAACAAAATAGCATTCATATCAAATTGCATATATATCGACATAATAGTATGTGTAACTCCATCTATTGAAAATATCTACATTATTAACTGGTACACCTGGTAAATAGCTTATTGGAGGGAAGAGACTTTTCAGCTTGGGTAGTGCTATAGCACAATCTTTAGTGCAGTTATATAAAACATGCCACTCATGGAAATACATAATATACCCAGCAATAACAACAACAGAGGCTTAAGATCACACCATCAAAAAGCAAACAGTTTTTAACCCACCAAAATGAGACTTGACTTGCAAATTATATCTGGGAGTTGAGTGCAGAGAGCCTAAGATTTTTTTTAAATTAAATTAATTGGGGTTTTGGTTAATAACATTACATAATTTTCTGGTATACAAAATTGTAATTCAATGAATGTGTATTTTATTGCATGCTCACCACCCCAAGTTTAGTTTCCCTCTGTTACCATATTCTTTGCTCACATCACCCTCCCCAAGCCCTCTTTCCTTTCTGGAAATCACCATTTTGTTGTCTGTTTATGAGTTTGTTTTTGTTAGTTTTATTAGTACGTGTATTATTTTTTTGTTTTATATTACATATACTAGAGGTCCCAGCCCAGCTGTGCCCTCTCGCAGTCTCGGACCCCTTGGGGGATGTCCACCTGCTGGCTTAGGCCCGCTCCCCGGGGGGATCAGGCCTAAGCTGCCAGTCAGACATCCCTCGGAGCCCGGGAGCCCTCGAGGGATGTCCACTTGCCAGCGGGGAGCAGGCCTAAGCTGCAGTCGAACGTCCTTAGTGCTGCTGAGGATGTGGGAGAGGTTCCCACCACCACCACTGTATTGGCAGCTGTCAGCCTGGCTTGTGGCTGAACAGAGCTTCCCCTTTAGAAGCATACTGACCACCAGGGGGAAGCTCCTGCATTAAGCATCTCCTCCTGGTGGTTAATATGTGTCAGTGACCAGTCATTTGTTGCAGAAAGACCAAAAAACTAAGCAACGCTTTGAAGAGGTGGAGAAATCACAGTTTTAATAACACGTGCGGTCTCTGGGGTTGTCCTAAATCCCAAATCCAGAGCGCCGGTAACACGCAAGAACCTTGCTTTATAACTGCCCCTCGAGTTCATTGATTTGGAAATATACTCCCTCCCCCCCAAGGCCCTGAAGGGAGAATTCTTTTCATCTATCCTTCCCCCAGGTGTACTTAGGTTCAGGGCTCAAAACAAAGCCCCCTGCCTTACCGCAGAACAGGGTTTTGTTTGGTCTAATGGCCTAACATTCCTTGCAAAACCAGTCATCCTCCTCAATTCACATTCGTTCTGCTGTTAGGGTCAATTTGCATATTACCCTTTTGTTATATAGGACAGAGGCCTAGTGTATGGGTGGGGGCTGGCTGGTTTGCCCTGAAGGGTGTCCCAGATCAGGGTGGGGGTCCTGATGGGGTGCCTGGTGAGCCTGGGTGAGTGGCTGATGGCTGTTTGCAGGCTGGCTACATCCCCTTCAGGGAAGGGGTCCCTGCTGGGGTACTTGGCCAGCCTGGGTGAGTGACTGATGGCTGTTTGCAGGCTGGCCACAGCCCCTTCAGGGAAGGGGTCCCTGCTGGGGTGCCTGGCCAGCCTGGGTGAGTGGCTGATGGCCGTTTGCAGCGAGGCTGGCTGGAAGCAGGTATCTGGGATTTATTTATCTTCTATAATTGAAACTTTGTTGCTTTAACCGGAGCCCAGGCTCCCAGCACTTCCTTGAGCTCAAGGCTGGAAGCAGGTATCTGGGGTTTATTTATCTTCTATAATTGAAACTTTGTTTCCTTGAGCGGAGGCCACAGCCAGCCAAGGCAGGCGGGAACTCTATCGCCAGAGCAAGCCTCCTGCTTATTCCAGCTCCGTGGCTGCTGGCTGCCATCTTTGCTGGGTTAATTTGCATATAGTCGTTCTGATTGGCTGGTGGGTGTGGCAGTTGGCTGGTGGGCATGGCTTGGGTGTAGCAGAGTGGCACCAATTTGCATATTACTCTTTTATTAGATTAGATATCATCTTCCTCAGGTCTCCACATGATGTAGATTCTCAGTAAACAGAAAGTTCTCAGGTAATGCTTGATCCAAACAAAGAGGAAATAAGTTCTGGTTTTTAAGAGTTTTTAGAGTTTTAAAATTTTTGAGCCATCGCTCTTCAGCTGATATTCTTATATTTTTTGTAATACATAGGAGAGGGAATGCAAAGTACAAGGCCTTACTTGTTTTGAATCTAGCAACTTTAGCTTCTTTACTTAGAGCAAGTTACTAAACTTCTCTGGATTCTTGATTACCTAATATTTAAAACTAGGGGCCCGGTGCACAAAAATTTGTGCACTTGGGGTGGAGGGAGTCCCTCAGCCCTCCCTGTGCCCTCTCACAGTCTGGGACCCCTCAGTGAATGTCCTATGATGGCCCCAGTCTGCCAGGCGCCTTTTGTGTGTGTGTGTGTGTGTGTGTGTGTGTGTCACCACTGGGGACCTGCCCCCAGCCGCATCTGAGGCTCGGAGCAGTCCTCCTGTGTGTGTCTACCTGCTGGGGGCCTGCCTCCAGGCTTGGAGCAGGCACCCCCTCTATGTTGATCTCTCAGACTCTTGCCCTCCCCTGCATGTTGTTCTCTTTTTTGAGCGTGGCCAGGGCTGGGTGCGTCCTGCCTCCCAAGCTTGCCTACTGCCCATCTTCCTCCAGCCACCAGAAAGCAGGGAAAACTCCGCCTCGTGGTCAGGCCAGCCTTTTCCTGCTCCCTGATCCCCGGAAGGGACCTGGGAAGCCACCAAGCAGGCTGCCAACTCTTTCCCACTCACCCATCCCCTGCTGCCTTCCTTTCCCACTTCCCGGTGCCGCCAAGGGGTCTGGGGAGCTGCCAAGCAG
>PVJC01015494.1:0-35001 GCA_004026665.1 Murina feae
ACATTATACATTAGTTATATCACTTGCTATATACATGTTTTTTTCCATTTTTTAACCACATCCATATTTCTGAGCAAATCAAAGAGTTTTGGGTAGGCTTATTCCCAGAGCAGTTTAAATAGCCACAGGAAATGCCCACTGCTTTTATGAAAGAAGCAGTATGAATTTAACAATAATGAAATGTGTTTCAGAAGCAGAGCTATGTTTATATTCCATTCAGTGGTTGTTATGTACCTAACTACATTTTATGGCACCTGCTTTCTTGAATTTGACTAGGATTATCATTTTTAATAGCAAAGCCTCAATAGTCAAAATAGTTATTCTCTAAATAATTTTGCTTCTCAGAAGAAGCAAGAAGAAGCAGGATTACAAATAAATTTTGGAAGCAACCCAGCACCCTAACACCTTTAATACACAATGGGAAATTTTTCTTAAAAACCTTGCTTATTAGATTCTCAGAGCATAATTTTCATGATGAATAAGCAAATCTTGATAATACTGATATAAAGGAATTTATCACTAAATCAAAACTATACAAAGTCCTTGTCTATGATACATTCTTTCTCTGCCCCATTGAGTCAGTAAATTAATCACAACAGCATGCCACTTCACACTCATTGGAATGACTATCCAAAAAGACAGATAATACTGAGTGTTGGCAAAAACATGGAGAAACCAAAACACTTATATTATTGGTGCCGCTGATACATGTAAAACAGCACATGTACGGTAAAATAACACAATCTTATTGAAAAAGAGCCTGGAAATTTCTTTAAACATTAAATATAAACTTACTATGTGATACAACAATTCCACTTGTAGTACTCTACCAAGAGAAAGGTAAATAAACATATACATGGAGACATATACATGAGAATTTATAGCAGCATGTTTGTAATAGCTAAAAGTTAGAAACTATATACTATGTAATATGTTCCAGCAATAACAATGACAAACTTCTGACACACACCACAACATGGATTGACCTCAGAACATTTCACTTTAAGAGAAAGAAGTCAGGTACAAAATACTTCCCATTTATAATTTCATTTATATGAAATGTTCAGAAAAGGCAAAGTTATAAAGGCAAAAAGCAAATTAGTAGAAAGTACATCAGTCATTAGGATTGGAATTGAGTGTTAACTATAAATGGGCTGGAGAAAATCTTGGGGGCAATTAAATGTTCTAAAATAGATTGTAGTGATGGTTGCACAGCCCTGTAAATTTCCTGAACAGGAGAATTTTATGCTATGTAAACTATTATGAAAGTATACATTATATGTAAAAAAAAATCTTGGCCATCATAAGATCCTGGCAGAAACATATCATAAAAATCAGTATAAAATAGCTAATTGATGGTTTTCTTTAGAGTTTGATTTGCCATAAAGCAACATAACACTTTATGAGGCTAGACCAACAAAGACCTTAAAACAATGTTGGTAACATTTAGTAAGGTTTAAATTTTTTTCTTAGAAATTTTGTTGCCCTGGTGTTCCTTATATTAAAGTATATCAAGAGAAAATTCAGAAAGATGATTTGGACAAATCAAAACAACAATGAGGTACCATCTCACACCTATCAGAATGGCTATCATCAACAAATCAACAGAGCAATATCAGATCTCAAGCAGTGCGAATATGTGGACTTGGACAAGCCTTGCTCCTCCTCACAGAAAGGTCAGATTTCACCTAGATAAAGGAGAGAGAGCGCTACATAACCAGATACATGGAGAAGAGAGATCATGGGGAGACAAAGAAACAACTTGCAAATAAAAGAAAAGGAGGCATCACCAGGAAAGGAAGTAAACAAAAAGGAGGCAAGCAATATGTCAAAGAAAGAATTCAGAGAAATGGTCATAAGGTGGCTGAAAAGAATGGAAGACAAATCCAACAATATGTGTAAGAACCAAGAGGAAATGAAGAAGAAATGAAAAAATGATATCACTGCTATACAGAACTCAATATAAAGCATCAACAGTAGATTAGAAGAAGCAGAGGACCACACCGGTGAGCTAGAAGGCAAGGTAGGAAAAAATATCCAAGCAGAGCAGCATCTAGAAAAAAAAACTTAAAAAACAGGAGGAGAGCCTAAGGGAACTTTGGGACAACACAAAATGAAACAACATCTGCATAATAGGGGGTGCCAAAAGGAGAGGAAACTGAGCAAGGAATAGAAAATCTATTTGAAGAAATAATGACAGAAAACTTCCCTGATATAGGGAAGAAAAAATTCACACAAATTCAAGAAGCTCACAAAGTCCCAAACAAAATGAACTCCAAAAGACCAACACCAAGGCACATAATAATTAAATTGGTAAACACAAATGACAAAGTAAGAATCTTAAAAGCGGCCAGAGAGAGACAGAAAGTTACCTACAAAGGATCCCCCATCAGACTAGTGACTGATTTCTCAACAGAAACACATTGGCAAGAAGAGAATGGAATGAAACATACAAGTCATGCCAAGAAACCAAGAATACTGTACCCAGCAAGGCTATCAATCAAAACTGAGGGTGAAATCAGAAGCTTCACTGACAAAAAAGGACAAAGGCAGTTTATTACCACCAAACCAGCAATGCAAGAAATGCTAAAGGGTCTGCTGTAAAAAGAAGAAATAAGAAACAAAAAAAGGAACACAGGCGTAAAAAATAAAAATGGTGACAAACAAGTACCTATCAATAATAACTTTAAATGTTAATGGATTAAATGCCCCAATTAAAAGACATAGGATAACTAAGTGGATAAGAAAACATGACCCATATATCTGCTGTCTACAGGAAACCCACCTCAGAAAAAAGGACTCACACAGACTGGCGGTGAAGGAATGGGAAAAGATTTTTCAGGTGAATGGAAATAAAAACAAAAGCTGGGGTAACAATACTTATATTGGACAGATTAAATCTCAAAGTGAAGGGCATATCAAGAGATAAGGAATGCCACTTCATAATACTAAAGGGAGCAATCTAACAAGAAAATATAACTCTGGTAAACATATATATACCCAATATAGGAGCACCCAAATACATAAAAAAGCTTTTGAAGGATATCAAGGGAGAGATTGATAGCAATACAGTCATAGTTGGGGACTTTAACACCCCACTATCACCATTGGACAAATCCTCTAAACAAAAAATCAGCAAAGAAACATTAATCCTAAATGATGCACTAGATCAGATGTAATTAATTGACATCTTCAGAACATTTCACCCCAAAGCCACAGAGCATACATTCTTCTCAAGTGCACATGGGTTATTTTCAAAGATAGACCATATATTGGGTCACAGGCAAAGTCTCTTCAAATTCAAGAAGATAAAAATCATGTCAAGCACCATCTCAGACCACAATGGCATAAAACTAGAAATCAACCACAATAAAAAAAAATCAAACACCTGGAGGCTAAATAGCATGCTATTAAACAATGACTGGGTTACCAGAGAGATCAAAGAAGAAATAAAAAGCACCATGGCAACAAACTACAGTGAAAACACAACAATCCAAAATCTATGGGACACAGTGAAAGCAGTTGTGAGAGGGAAGTTCATAGCTCTACAGGCCTGCCTCAAAAAGCAAGAAACAATGGTAATAAATTAACCCTACAACTCAAAGAGTTAGAAAGAGAGCAACAAGAAAAGCCCCATGTAAGCAGAAGGAAGGAAATAATTAAGATCAGAGCAGAGACAAACAATATAGAGACCCCAAAAAACAATACAAAAGATCAACAAAACCAAGCGCTGGTTCTTTGAAAAGATAAAAAGATTGATGAAACTCTAGCCAGACTCACCAAGAAGCAAAGAGAGAGAACCCAAATAAATAAAATCAGAAATGAAAGAGGAGAAATAACAACAGAAACCACAGAAATACAAATGATTATGAAAAAAATACTATGAATTCTCAGATTCAATATTGCTACCAAATCTTGGTGATTACTGCTCATGGATTAGAATTTAGATCAATGAACATAGAAACCTGGATATATCTTTGTTTCAGCCTTTTCATGTGTTTTTGGCTTATCCAAAGTTTAGATTTAGCAGAGCTCTAAGAATATGGCTCCATAGTTCAAGGGTTGCTAAATATTTTTAAATTTCAGTTCCTTGTACATATACAACAAATATGTACAACTATGTCTAAATAATGAAAGCATTTAATATTAAAGACTAAGAATTCCTTTAAAAAAAACACTATGAACAACACTATTCCAACAAAATGGACAACCTAGATGAAATGGACATATCCTTAGAAAAATGCAAGCTCCCAAAACTCAACCAAAAAGAGTCAAAAAAAACCTGAACAGGTCAATAACTACCAAAGAAATTGAAACAGCAATCAAAAACCTTCCAGCAAACAAAAGCCCTGGTCCAGATGGCTTTACAGGGGAGTTCTACCAAGCATTCCAAGAAAAACTAAAACCTATTCTATTCAGACTATTCCAAAAAATTCAAGAGGAAGGCACACTTCCAAGTTCTTTCAATGAAGCCAGAATTACCCTAATCCCAAAACCAGATAAAGACACCACACAAAAAAGAGAACTATAGGCCAATATCCTTGATGAACCTAGACACTAAAATCCTCAACAAAATCCTAAAAAGATCATACAGCATGACAAATAAATGATATTTATTCCAGAGATGCAAGGATGGTTCAATATCTGCAAATCAATAAATGTGATACATCACATAAACAAACTGAGAGACAAAAATCACATAATCATATTAATTGATGCAGAAAAAGCATTTGACAAAATCCAACATCCTTTCTTGATAAAAATGCTCAGCAAGGTGGGGATAGAGGGGTCATACCTCAACATAATAATAGCCATATATGACAAACCCACAGCCAACATCATACTCAATGGGCAAAAACTAAATCCATTTCCCCTAAGAACAGGAGCAAGAAAGGGATGCCCACTTTCAACATTCCTGTTCAACATAGTACTGGAAGTACTGGAAGTGCTGGAAGTAATAGCGATCAGACAAGAATAAAAAATAAAAGGCATCCAAATTGGAAAAGAAGCAAAACTGTCCTTATTTGTAGATGACATGATATTATACATAGAAAACCCCAAAGACTCCATCAAAAATCTACTAGACCTAATAAATGAATTTGGCAATGTAGCAGGATACAAAATTAACACGCAGAAATCTAAGAAGCCAGTCAGAGAAAGATAAATATCATATGATCTCACTCATTTGTGGACTATAGAGAACAAAATAGACTGATGGACAGAAACAGATCCAGAGACAGAGAAGCAGCGATCAGTCTGTTGATCCTCAGAGGGAGGGTGGGCGGTGGGGAGATCAACCAAAGGACTTGTATGCATACATATAAGTCAAGCCAATGAACTCTGACAACAGGGGATGAGAGCATGAGTGAGTGGGGGGAAGGGTAGGGGGTTATTTGGAGATGAGGACACATTTGTAATACCTCGATCAATAAAGAAAAAAAAAAGGAAGAAAATAAAAAGAAAATCTCCAGGACTATTATGATAAATAAGACTTAAAAATCTCAAGGATACTGTTTAAAAACACTTCATTAAAGTTGACATATAAGCCAAAAAAAAAAATCTATTGTCTTATTATACACCAATAATGAACTCACAGAAAGAGAAATTAAAAAAACAATTCCATTTACCATTGCACCAAAAAAATTAAGATACCTAGGAATAAACTTAACCAAGGACATAAACGACCTGTACTTGGAAAATTACAGGACATTTAAAAAAGAGAGAGATAAAAAAAGACATAAACAAATGGAAGAACATACCATGTTCATGGTTTGGTAAAATCAACATCATTAAAATGTTGATACTACCTAAAGCAATCTGTAGATTCAATGCAATACCTATTAAAATACGAGTGGCATATTTCAAAGATCTAGAAAAAAGTTTCCAAAAATTCATCTGGAATTTTAATAAAGACCCCAAATAGTCACAGCTATCCTGAGAAAGAAGAACAAAGTGGGAGGGATCACAATACCAGACATCAAACTATATTACTAAGTCACGGTCCTCAAAACTGCCTGGTACTGGCACAAGAACAGACACATAGACCAATGGAACAGAAGAGAGGACCCAGAAATTGACCCAAGCCATTATACTCAATTAATATTTGACAAAGGAGGCAAGAGCATAAAATGGAGTCAAAACAGCCTCTTTAATAAATGGTGCTGGAAATTTGGTCAGATACATGCAAAAAAATTGAAACTAGATCATCAACTTACACCATACACAAAAAACAAACTGCTAAAGGAATTGAATGTAATATGGGAAACCATAAAAATCCTACAAGACTCCATAGGCAGTAAAATTGCAGACTTATGTCATAGAAATATCTTTACAGACACAGATCCTAGAGCAAGAGAGGCTAAGGAGAAAATAAATGAGATTACATCAAAATAAAAAGTTTCTGCACAGTATAAGAAACAATCAACAAAACAACAAGAAAGCCCACTGCATGGGAGAACATATTTGCCAATGTTATCACCGACAAGGGTTTAATCTCCAACATTTACAGGGAACTCATACAACTCAACAAAAGGAAGATAAACAATCCAATCAAAAAAATGGGCAAAGGACCTAAATAGAATCTTTTCAAAGAGGACACTCAGAAAGCCAAGAGACACGTGAAAACATGCTCAAAGTCATTAATCATCTGAGAGATGCAAATCAAAATGATAATGAGGTACCACCTCGCACCTGTCAGAATCATCAACAAATCAACAAAAGACAAGTGCTGGAGAGGACGCAGAGAAAAAGGAACCCTCTTGCACTGCTGGTGGGAATGCAAACTGGTGCAGCCATTATAGAAGACAGTATGGAGTTTCCTCAAAAATTCAAAAATGGAACTGCCGTTTGACCCAGTAATATCACTTCTAGGAATATATCCCAAGAAAACAGAAATACCAATAAGAAAGGATATATGCACCCCTATGTTCATAGCAGCACACTTTACAATAGCCAAGATTTGGAAACAGCCTAAATGCCCATCAATAGATGAGTGGATTAGAAAACTATGGTACATTTACACAATGCAATACTACGCTGCTATGAAAAAGAAGGAATTCTTACCATTTGCAGCAGCATGGATGGAAATGGAGAGCATTATGATAAATTAAATAAGCCAGGAAGTAAAAGAAAAACACCATATGATCTCAGTCACTTATGGATAAAAAAGAACATTATAACCTGATGAACAAAAAGATAGATACAGAGTGAGCATCAAACAGTCTGTCAAATTACAGTGGAAAGGCTGAGGAGTGTTGGCGGGGGGGCAGGGGGATGAGTAAGAGATCAACCAAAGAACTTGTATGCATGCATATAAGCATAACCAATGGACACAAGACACTGGGCAGGTGGGGTTAGGGCATATGCCATGGGGTAGGGGAGGCTGGGGGAAGATCAATGGGGGGGGGGGGGGGAGACATATGTACTACTATCTGTAATACTTTGAACAATAAAATAAAATTTAAAAAGAAAAACTAACCCTTAAAAAAAATCAACAAACAATTGCTGGCAGGGATGTGGAGAAAAATGAACCCTCGTGCACTGCTGGTGGGAATGCAAACTGGTATAGCCCCTGTAGAAAACACTATGAATTTTCCTCAGAAAATTAAAAATGGAACTCCCATTTTTAATCCCACCTCTAGAACTATATCCCAAGAAATCAGAAATACATTCAGAAAGAATATATGCACTCCTATGTTCATAGCAGCACAACTTGCCATATCTAAGATTTGGAAAGAGGCTAAGTGCCCATCAACATATAAGTGGATTACTAGTAAAAAGCTGTGGTACATCTACACAATGGAATACTATGCTGCTGTAAAAAAACAGAACTCTTACCTCTTGCAACAGCATGGATGGACCTGGAGAGCATTGTGCTAAGACAAATAAGCCAGTCAGAGAAATGTAAGTATCATACGATCTCACTCATTTGTGGAATATAATGTACATAAACTGATGAACAAAAATAGATTCAGACACAAAGAAGCATTGAACAGACCATCAAACCACAGAGGGAAAGCAGCAGAGAGTGGGGGGAGGTGTAAAAGATCAACCAAAGGACTTGTATGCATGCTTATGAGTATAACCAAGGGACACAGACAGTAGGAGAAGGGCTTTTGTTGGGGAGGGGGTCAGGAGCAGCCAGGGAGAGGTTAGTGGGGTAAAAGGAGACATATGTAATACTTTCAACAATAAAGAATTTTTTAAAATATGATTTGGAGAAGAAGTAACAATGTGATCCAAATTAAAGAGTTCTCTTAATTTACTGTAGATATTATATCCCATAGACCCTCTTAAATCAGCTTTGAAAATATATTCCAAAAGACCTCATCTCTGCAAATAGTTTGCCAAAACCCTAACCAACCTCAGAAAATAAATTTTGTGGTAAAGACTATGGGGCGGGGAGGGATTTTTAATTTTCATGAATATTTTCTTTCCCTTTTTTGATTAATATAAATCTGACTGATATAAAAGACTACTTAGAACTTCCTTCCTGTTCATAATAATGGTTAAACAATAACTTGCTTTTATTTGCAATTATTTTTAGATCTAATTCACCATTTTGCAGCATACAATTCTATGGTTTTTAGTGTACTCACAATCTTCTACAACCATCACCATTATCTAATTCCAAAACATTTTCATCACTCCAAAAAGAAACCCCATAGCTATTAGCAGCCTTCCCTACACCCCAGGCCCTGGCAACCACTAATCTACTTTAGTCTCTAAGGTTTTCCCTATTCTGGACATTTAATATAAATGGAATCATGCAATATGTGGCTTGAAATGCCTTACATTTTATAGCACCTTGTATCACAGTGCTTTGATTTTGAAGAGTTAGATGTGAAAGCCAATTTGGGATTCTTTTTATTTTTAACTGACATTAAAAAGAGCAAAGTCAATTAGATACAATATTTTTAAACCCTGGCTCAATACTCATTAGCTACGTGAACCTGGGTAACTTATCCAACCCTCCAAGCCTTATTTTAGTAAGACTAGATAATCATGAAGACTAGAGATGTTTGTGTTTAGCACGATCCTAAGATAATATCTACTAATAATTCACAAAGATTATCTAATTACTATCATAATTTTAATTTGACATTCAGCTGTTTATGATAGAATAGGGATTATACAACAGCGGAAAGAATGAACTCAGAATCAAGAGATTTGAGCTCTAGGCCAAGCTCTGCCATTAACTAGAATAAATGGCATGCCTTAAATATAGTCCTTACCTCTCAGTTTCATCATTTGAAAATTAAAGATTTTATCTAAAATCTGGTCTCCAATTGATCTCTACAATTCTCTGACCAAAACATACATGATTCCGCAGATGGATGCATTGTACACTAGTTATTCCTCTTTCTAAATAAGAACTCACCCCAAGGAGTATCTGAGACAAATCTTTTAAGTGGGAGGATATATTAGAACTTTAACTTACAGCTATATTACCTAAAAGTAGATACCACTTCACTAATATTTACTGTGTACATTGAAAGTGTATCTTTGCAGAAAGCCAAATAAGTCATGTGTCCCGTGTGGCAAAGGAAGTGGTAATTTCTCCGCACAGGATTGAGAGCAGCACCCACATTTCTCCATTCACTTGTAGCATCACGCAATACTCTATAGTCTATCTATGTCCAGATTAACCATCATTCTAAGGTTAGGAAAAAATGATACATTGGAAGTGTCATTATTTTTTTTACCAAGTTCTCTGACTCTATTTGAGTGTCAGAACTCGGCCGAGATATTTTTTACCCCTCTCTCATATGCTATCCCACTTCCTCACCTGACCTCAACATTTTCATCATGAATTTAATATTGTAGGCTCTATCTTCTACCACTCATTACCAACCTTAGCATCCTATGCACATATTTTATTTCTATAGTCACTCACCATTGTAAAGTAATAATTCAAGTTATGAAAGTGGAAATGAGAATTGATTTCTCTGGCTTCCATGTGTACATTTTGCTTCCATGTGTAATGAGTATGTTTTCTTTACATGCATATTATATCTGAATTAGAATTCAAGTAAAATATAAATATCAATATTACTGAGCCAGTCTAAGTGCTCTTTTCGTTACTTTGACATTTTTGTCCCATTTTCCTTTCCCTGATTTACTAATATAGAATATTTTCATAACTGTTTTTCACAAATAAAATAATAAATAGGCTGTTTGGAAATCTGGAATAAGCATTTTAAAAGGTGCTCAATTCCACCAGCTACCCTATACTATCGAATTACCTTTTAAAAGTTGTCTTAACTTTAGTTCCACACCTCAGGACAGTTTTATGAGTAAGTTTCACTTAAAATGATTTCCTTTTAGAACATCAGAATTTTAGAATACATCTAAATGAACCCACTACATAGCACCTAAGATTAAATGGCAGGAGATGGAAATATTTTTTATAAAAATATCCTCCTAAAAGCCTCTTCCATGTCCTGGTAATTTAAAATTGCCAGATTGCCCTAACTGGTTTGGCTCAGTGGCTAGAGCATCGGCCTACGGACTGAAAGGTCCCAGGTTCAATTCCGGTCAAGGGCATGTACCTTGGTTGTGGGCACATCCCCAGTAGGGAGTATGCAGGAGACAGCTGATCAATGTTTCTCTCTCATCGATGTTTCTAACTCTCTATCTCTCTCCCTTCCTCTCTGTAAAAAAAATCAATAAAATATATTTTAAAAAATAAAATAAAATTGCCAGATTGCTCTTAAAAGCAAATTCAACACTGAATGTCAACAGAAAATTTGAAGTCATATGCAATATCCTAAATTCCTGGCTTCATATTTTTAAATGATTAAAACCATTATTACTGAAGTGATGTCAGCATCATGTTTGTCACATATACTCCCCATATGTACTCACCTCAAAGGGCTTATAAGAGTGATGAAATATTTGAGAAGAAAACAGCAGTCTCTCAAGAAGTTAAATTGAGCCCTATCTCTGGACTAGGTAGACTGTGAGGTGCATGTGGGCAGAGTTTCGTCCATCTTGTTCTTTGCTGTACCCTCGGCATCAAGAAAATATTTGACCAATAGTAGGCATTTAATAAGTGAATAATTCTTTGGAACATGGCTTGTTGTGATAGCTTCAAATGTAACAATCAGGTGCTATTGAAGCCAGCCTATACTCTGGGCCTACATATGCTGAATTCCCGTTAACCCTAAGGGTGACTGGGGCCTACACAATGCAGTGAGGCTTTGTCCACAAAAGCAAATTATCAGTCTAAAGAAGAGCTGAAAGAAAAGGGAAACATATCAGGGTCTCCTCCACACACACCCTTAAGACGTACTTTATATATACTAAACAAAGGTAAACCGTGGGGGCTTAAAAAGAATCTTTTCCTCCCTTTCGCTGGAATCAAAATTCATACATTCACTCATTTGTCATACTTTTCTATTCTTGTGATTTTTCTTTCTCTCTGACTTCTCCATCTATCTATATCTGATTGCTCTGTCCCAGATCTAATCTAGGTTTTCTTATGCCCTTCTGATTAGCTTTCCCGCCACACTACAGACTCCATATCTATAACTAAAAACCCCACTTCTACTTCCACTCCACAGCATTTTCCAGTGTTCCATTTTCCCACTTTTCCTTCTTAGGACATAGCACTGACAAGCCACCTTCCATAAGACCTAAAACCTGGAACTCAACTCAATGTCTCTATTTCCATCAATAATAACAGCAGCTTTTACTGAGTACTTACTACTACTAAAGGTCAGGTACTGGACATAGGTTATTTCATGTACTCATCACAAAACCCAAGAGATGTGTATCATTCCCTTCCCATTTTTCAGTTGAAGAAACTAAGGCTTATCGCTTTACCACGATCACACAGCATAGATACAGCAATGCTGAGACCTAGAGACTATGTTTTTAAATACTATGCCATATTGCCTCTCACATAATTATTTGCAACTTTTCTAAAACAGAACCCAAAGTTATTTCTCTCTTTTGCTTCCAAGCATAAAACTCCAGTCCAGAATCTGATTATAATAAGCCTGGTTAATAATGTCATGTTGGAAAAAAACACTGCTTTTGTTCTGAACCAGCTTTAGAAGACCTATAGTCTAGTCCTCCCTATGTGAACTTAGACATATTATTCAAACTCCCTGTGCCTTAATTTCTCAACTTTAAAATTAAGATAATAAAATATGCTTTGACATGATCGTTTTCGGAACTAAAGAAAAAATCCATAAAAACATTTGTGGAAGTTGAAAATACTATACAAATATAAGTAGGCCAATAATTCAGCATCCTTTCTATCTTCTCAGGCTTATTTTTCTTAAAATGAATTGCTAATAAGATCCTTTCTTGTCATTAAACTATGTAACTGTTCTATTCTGGGCATTATCCACATAAAATGCAAACTTTTGACACTTCAAAAATTCCATTAACTTATTATAGACGTTCTTTCTAGACAAACTTGTATTTTTTATGCTATTTTAATCCATAGATTGTCCATCTAGCCACAATAACATTCTCTTCTAAATTTCTCATTTGCTCCAAAATCCCTCAACTGGTTCCCACAAGTGACAACTCACTTGCCACATTTGAGTGACTTCAGTTCGCTTTTCTAGGGCAATTCCCAATCTCCTTCCCCTAAAACAGGGTTTTTCCCTGTGTCTTAATCTTCCCTAATTCCCCATCCCCAATTCCCATGGTGAGCTCCTCAGTCATCTAGGGAACAATAATTCTCTGATAGTCTTGACACCCTTCACTCTCAGAACCCACAGAATCCTAATTTATGTGTCTACTCAAGTGTGGAAAGACAAACAAACATTTCACTCTCATTTTGCAAAATAACTCCTCTCTGATCTGCAAAGAAATGTCTCTACTTTTAAGCAGCCAGGCTAACCGGCATGCTTTCCTCTCCTCCCTTCCACACCCGTCACCTCCCCACCCCCCACCCCCGCCCACACACACACACACACACACACACACACACACACACACACTGTCCCTGCCCTTTAATTAGGTTCCATTCTCATGGTGACTCCTGATTCTTCCCATTTCCCTGCTTCCTCCCTGCCCAAATCTGGCAACCTGAGGAGAACCGGGCATGCTCAATGGCCAAAGTTGATTCTGGGATGCAAACTGGAATCTTTTGCAGATTCTGAGCCAGCAGGAGAGGTAAGGCCCTAAAAATACAGTGGCCCAGAATCTGCCCACTCCCCATGGAGGTATTATTTGATTTAAAGATGTGTTCAAAGCCTGGAATAGACTGGAAAATGGACAGCTCGCTGCCAGTCCCTACTCTGCTAGGTGGGTCACTGACCTGAGTAGCCGAGAGCTGAGAACAACCTGGTTTGGTGCAGGGAGGAGATTGCTGCTATTCTGAGCTGTGACAGCTCTGATAGATGGCTGGAAGCTTTCGTTTGGCATCTCTGTTCCATCAAGAAAATACCGTTGGGGTTTTGTTTGTTTTTTTCCCTTGAATACAGCTAACAGCAGCTGCTCCAGGATGAAAAAGAAGATGCTGCTTGAGGATCTACAAAGTCTGTGAGCCAGCCAGAGAGATTTGTGCAAAAGATAGATAAATCAACTACTTACCAAAGAATTAGGTCAAAGACCCAGCGATAAAGAGGCTATTTCCAAATGAGACTTCAGGAACCCTTCAGATATTCAAATCTGGATTGTATACCAGTTCCCCAAAATGCATACCTTCCTTGTATGTAAACCATGACACATTTCCCTTTGAAAGAGACTGAGAGCACACACACACACACACACACACAGAACGTGATCCTTCTGTTAGCCTTTCCCCTGCTTTCTGCAGAGACTAAATCTCTAAGCTGCAACGGCAGCGATTCACTTACCTCCCTGTGAGGGGCATGAGGCATGAGGAGGAAATTTACCACGGATAAGTATGATAAAAGGGGGCTTCTTTGCAGGGGCTTGAAACATCACTGCACAGCCTGAGACACCAAGATAGACAGTAACAGGCAGGGAAAGCCACACAGCTGCCCCTGCTGCTAAACCTAGCCATCCCTTCAAACAGCAGAAAACACAAGGCATTTCATCACCATAGTGCATCCATATTGAGAAGGAGGGGGGGAGGGATCATGTGTTTTGCGTTATGCATTTCAGTCACCCAAAATGGGAGGAGACCCCTGTCCTTATGTCGTGGGAGCTATTCACCACCCCAAAAGTACACTCGCTGCACCTAGCTAGCAGACCGCTTGCCTGACAGGTTTTGCAGCAAACGCTGGTTAAAGCTACATCACAGCAGGTTGTCTCTTACCGTAGGCAGCAGCGGCTCCATTTGGGCTCCCTGGTCTTTAATCTCCATGTTTTGTAATGCCTCTGGAATAAGCACCTTTCTCTGCAGTGGCTTCAGTGTCTTACACTCAGCCCGGCACTCGCTCTGCTTAGTATTCGGATCAGGTAGCTCTGAGGCAGGAGGCAATTGCACACTCCAACTCACCAGAGTCACATGGCTCCTACTCACTCGGGCTGCTCGCCAGGTTTTGCACTGAATTCCTTGGATCCCTGGGCCAGTAAGAGGGATCTCTCAAACCCTGTATCACTGCCCACACCTGGCTACTGGTATAATACACAGCCTGCAGTGCTGCAAGTCTAATGAATCTCACCTAAGATGCTAACTTCTTACATAAACTAGCCTAAGGTGGACTCCAACAGCTCAGCCAGATTTTGACACTTTGAGGCAATTCTCTTCATTCCCTTAAGAGACATAATTCAAACAAGATGACATTTTACTAGTTATTCCACTGAGTGCGAGGGGTCTTTAAAAACAGATAAGATGACATCAAAATTGATATAACTTAGTGAGTTTGAACTGTGCAGTAACAAAGAAATCAGATATTTAAATCAGTTTTGACTCAATTAAAATTGAGTAGACAGATACTTTCAACATTTTAATTGTAATAAACTTAGATACATTATACCTGATTACAAATAAATTTTCTGTAATTTCTGACAAAAATAATAAGAAAATAAAGTGTTGTCACAATAGCAATGATGAAGATAATAAAGCACTTTGAAAAGATCATGAATGTGACAAGAGTAATCCAAGCATATCATCTTTTTGCCTTAAAAGTTTCAACAACAGAGCAGTGAGGGATGCTCTAATCCATGGAAGAAAAGGATTTAGTCAGAGAAGCTCTTTTGTAGGGAAAAGTAATTAATAATTGTTGCTCAGTAATTACACGTTTCCCAAACTGATTATGAGTCTAGAGGACTTAAGTCTTGAAGCCCGCATATCACTGGACCCAAGACTAAGAACATGAAAATTAATAATGAAAGGGGTTAAGAGAGGATGACTGAAAATTATTAAGACAATTTATCACAAATATGAAAATTTTCAACAGATTTTAAAAACCTTTTGTCAGCAGAAGTGGATATTATTTTCAGAACACACCAAAATTTTCCACAATGCTCATCATAAATGGAATTGTAGATAACTTGTATGGTTTCCTTCTCAATGCAATTTTTTTGCTTTTTATTAATTTATTGGGGTAGCATTGGTTAACAAGGTTATACAGATTTCAGGTCACAATTCAAAAACTCATCATCTGTACACTGCATTGTGTGTTACCACCCCAAGTCAATCAATACAATTTTTTATAATAAACTTCAAGTGTTTTATGATAAAAAAAATTTAATCATAATAATTCATATATTTGAGTGGTAGTTTTGTGCTCCACACATTGAGATGATTCCAAGGACTTAAATAATAAAATGTCTAATAAGGAATTGACTAGCTTGGGGTTCAGCTTGACATTCTGCCATGGACTGATGAATAAAAGCTCCATTTCCACTCAAATGGCCATCCTACATAATAAAGAGGGAATATGCAAATTGACCATCACTCCAGTCAATTTGCACCCACAGCTGAGGCTAAGTTCCCATAATGAGCTTTAAGGAGCAATCAGCAAGGACCTGAGGCTGCACGCCCACCCACCTCCTGCATGGGGCTTGACAGGGGACCTCAGGCTGCTCCCCCCACTCTGGCATGAGGCCAGAGGAACTCAGGCTGCACCCTCTTCCCTGGTGCCAGGCCGGGGGACCTCAGGCCATGCCCCCCACCCTGGTCCCAGGACAGGGGACCTGAGGCTGTGCCCCCCCACCCAGACTTGATGGGGGCCCTCAAGGTGTGCCCTCCACCCTGGTGGTGGGCCAGGGGACTTCAGGCCATGCCACCCACCCCAGCACCAGGCCAGGGGACCTCAGGCTGTGCCCCTTGCCCTGGCACCAGGCTGGGGGATCACAGGCCACTCCCTCTGCCCAGCAGGGCTTGATGAGGGACCTCAGGCCATGCCCCCTGCCCTGGCACCCAGGGGACCTGAGGCTGCAACCCCCCACCTGGCAGGGCTTGACAGGGTGGGACCAGCCGGGTCTGGATCTAGCCCAATGAAGGGGGGCCATCCAGGTTTGGGTCTCAAGCAATTTTGAGGTGCACGTGGGTGGTTGAAGACTTGACTCTGGGTTCCATGGTGCACCCCAGACTCTGACAGAAGGAAGATTTTCATATATGTTTTACTAATTTTGAGGTGCACGTGGGTGGTTGAAGACTTGACTCTGGGTTCCATGGTGCACCCCAGACTCTGACAGAAGGAAGATTTTCATATATGTTTTACTAATTTTCTTTAATCTCTGACACTTCTATTATAGAGAAAGGACAAATAGCAATATTAAAATATTTCCACGAATTTTGTGCACATTAAATAGATAATAGTTAATAGATAATCACAAACAACTTATTAGAAAAAAATAACTGCTCTTTAGAAAGATTATTTTTTTATCTGATTAGGAAACCCTAAGTCAGTCAGCTTCTATTTGTTCAAAAAAACACATAAATACAACTAGAAAAAAGTTTTCAAGAGTCAAAACAAAAATGAGTTGGTTTTAAGTTACTTTTAACCAATATTTTCCTACAATGTGTATTATTAAACCATATATAGTAGGTCCTTTGCTGGAACCACCATTTCTTGAGTGATTACTATATGCTAGAGCTACTATTTCTACCAGTGCAATAGAACTTAGCCAGAGTTTCAACAGCAGTTGTTCAACCTCTAAAGATCAAGAAAGCCCATATCTCCAAAGTTCTCTAATCCAAGATGTTGAATGTGCCTAGAAAAAAAAAAAAGTGGAAAAGCAGAAAGTGATCCTCACTTAACCCACTACCTTTATCTTATGGCTCTAAAAACTTTAGAATGAAGGCCCATAACTGAGAAAATATATCCACATAATAAACAAGTTCCAATAATGAAGATGAGTATAGAATTGATAACTGCTGGCAACAAAAGCATCACCAGGTAGTAGAATGTTTACCAATTAAATCATAGAATTTCACAGATAGACCCTTGGAGAGCAACTTCTCCATTGATTTCCAAATTCTGGAGGTAAAGAGTACAGAAGCTAGGGAAGAGGAAATCCGAACTGCATGAGCAGCTTTTTTCAACCACATGTGTCTTGTCCAGGAGAGTCTAATGTATCCTTGCTGGAGGCTAGTAGCGGTAGTAGCTAAGAATATACTTTTTGAAAAATGCTTCCAGGTAACTTATATTTCTCTAAATCCAAACATCTTTCCACTACAGTCAAATTGTTTTGGATCCCAGGTGATTAAAAATGGGCATCTATGCCCTGACTGGTTTGGTTCAGTGGATGGAGCATCAGCCTGTGGACTCAAGGGTCCCAGATTCAATACCGGTCAAGGGCATGTACCTTGGTTGCAGGCACATCCCCAGTGGGGAGTGTGCAGGAGGCAGCTGATCAATGTTTCTAACTTGCTGTCCCTCTCCCTTCCTCTCTGTAAAAAAATCAGTAAAATATATATATTTTTTTTAAATGGGCTCCTGGTTAGCCTGTTATTTAGAAATGCAATGAGATTTCATTAGTACAGTCTGACAGCCATAATTTCAAACATTGGATTACGTATTGCAAGATTGAATCTGTCCAAAGAAATGCATGTTCCAGACACACCACTGGAATGAGACAATAGTCTGATTTCATTCCATCAGTCCTACTATGTGGGAGGCACTGTGCTACTGATGCTGCTTCCTGTTGTACCCAGCAAAATTAAAGTGGAATTTTCCTCTCTGAAGAATGAATAAAAGTGACCGGCCAGAAGCCAACCATACAGACAGAGGAATTACAGAAAGCACTAAACGGAAGAGCCACCTTCCTCTCCAGCTGCCCATGTGGTGGCCAGTAGGAAAGAAACACAGCCACCATGGTGTGCTTTCTTCCTTGATTTGTCCTGCATCCTAGGACTCTTGCTGACCTTGATATTTACTAATCCCCCAAGGATGCAAGTTAGCATGGCTCCAATGTCTTCTTAGTTCCTACCTCCTTTTGCTATTTTAAGTCCTGGGGGGTTAAGATATGCACATTAATACAATGTTTATCTTAGAGAAGAGGCTACCTAGCATTAATTGTATTTGAGGAAGATACTGGATTCAAAAGGTGATTGTCAACACTAGTATTTCAAAAAACAATTTTTAGTCCTGGTAGTATTAGGTTTCTGGCTTAGATCTCAAAGCCCTTTGTTTTTATCCTTTTTAGTATAAAAGAGCTAAACTTTAAGTAGGCAACAAATCAGAATTATACTCTGAAAATTATACTGCATTGATGATATTACTAGCTCAAGATTAATATTTCAAAAAAATGACATGTAATTGTATCCTAGCATTGTTTATATCATTTACTTCTGTGTTATCCCTCTGTACTTCTATCCTTTGAGGCCTATACAAATGTTCTGAACAAGTTAAAGCACATTATGTAGATTTGGCAGACTTATCAATTCAAAAGTGTTTAAGTGAATTTGACAAATTCAAGAAATAACAAAATGCTCTTTCCTGACAGCTTAAAAAATGATGACATTCACCCAGCCAGTATGGTTCAGTGGCTGAATGTCATTGAACCCAGAGGTCTGGGTTCAATTCCCAGGCAGGCCACATGCCCCGGTTTGCAGGCTTGATCCTGAGTAGGGGACATGCAGGAGGAGCCAATCAATGATTCTCTCTTATCTCTCTCACTCTCAATCCTTTTCCCTTCCTCTGTGAAATCAATAAAAAATATATTTTTTTAAAATGATGACATTTGACTATTAATAAAAAAGGTTAGAATGCCCACTCCAAAATCTGACATACAATAAGGAAATTCATTGTATAATACTAGAGTTTAAAGGTGACAAATCTTATTTCTTTTTACAAATGTTCTTGGCCACCAACCTGATAAGCATGATTCTAGCCATCAACTATCAGAAAAGGAAAGATAGGAAATAAGTAATTAGGAAGCCCATTCCAATGTTAGGTGAATGTCCAGATTTAGAAGACCCTTAAGTTCCACTTCTCTTAGCTC
Organism: Murina feae; assembly: GCA_004026665.1. NCBI lineage: Eukaryota > Metazoa > Chordata > Mammalia > Chiroptera > Vespertilionidae > Murina > Murina feae. The sequence continues at coordinate 19,327 of PVJC01015494.1, forward strand.
AGGACTGGTTTTTCCAATACTGAAGATTAGGACAAAGACTTGATTTTAATTCTTTGCCTTTAGGGCAGCATCTTAACTCAATTTAAGTCAATTTAATAAACATATGAGCACCTATCATGTGCTAGCAACTATACCAGAACAAATACGACATAAACCCTGCACTCAAAGAAGTTACAGTTTAGAAGAGAAGAAACATAATATGGTTTGACAAATGCTTAGGTAAAAATATGTGCAAACAGAAGTAGACCAGAAGACAAAATGATTAACTTTTAATAGCATTTTTCTCACCCTTACTATAGAGATTTAAAATCCATGGGGTATTTCTTTTGTTTGAAAAAATCTAATTTTCTTTACTTGTTATATAAACAAGAAGTATATGCATGCCTCAACATATTACTTCTCCAATTATCAGCCTGTAAGCCTAATTATCACTTGTCTTTGTTAAATGGTCCTGAATGTATCATTTGCTTTCCTAACTTGAAAATAATCAATATCACACTTATTACAGAGTTAATGTCATAGCTAAATAATCCTTAACTTGCCATTTTTCTATACCAATTTATAAAGATTTACACTAAAATAATCATTATTCAGAGTCCATGTGTAAACTTTACTATACATTCTCAAATGATGACAAACAAGAAAAATATCTCGGTGTTTGTTATTGAGTTTACACTGTCAAAGAAAGATGACAAATGTCACATAGGAAAAAGGGAAGAAAAAAATCTAAACTCTTCCTAAGAGCAATTTCTCAGCTTCATCACAAGCAATCAAACTATTAGTGAACAGAGTGTTCAAATACATGTACTACATGTCAGATACATTTTATACATGGTCTTACATAATTTAGGAACTTGATTTTGTGTTCTAATTTTACTATAATTTTCAGAGTTCCCTAATTCATGTCTTTCCAAGTTACTTATAAGTAGCTTCTTTTTCTAATGGAAAAAAACCTATCTGAAACTATAATTTAGGCAGACCATAAAATAATTTTTACTGAATTTATTATCAGTTAATTCAACAAAAAGTTTTATTAAGCATCTATTTTGTGCTATATCTTGATACAAAAATAAATGATATGTGATATCAATATATAGCACAAAATATATGCTTAATAACAGAAGCAGATTATTATTTCATGTATATGATGATAAGAGAATGAGATGTCCAGAATAAGAGAGGAGCATGAAGTGAGAATACACGGCACAACAAGAAGTAAGTGTCTAGCCTTCTGTGGCTCAGTGGAGTCAATGAACCAGGAGGTCACAGTTCAATTCCTGGTCAGGGCACAGCCTAGGTTTCAGGTTCAATCTCCAGTAGGAGCCGAGCAAGAGGCAGTCAATCAATGACTCTCTCTCATCATTGATGTTTCTCTCTCCCCCTCTCCCTTCTTCTCTCTCTAAAATCAATAAAAACATATTAAAAAGAATAAGGGGAAAGATGAGACTTGAACTAAAGGATGAGTAATGTTTAGCTAGACAAATCAAGGTGAAAAAGCTATTCCAAACTGAAAATATTTCAAAATTCAGAGCAGCATAAAAATCAAAATGACAGTCATTCATAGTCCCATCACACAGAGATAATCACTGTTAACATTTCAGTATGTTTTATGCATAAACTCCTTTTAAAAATTGGGGGCATGGGGCATCAATCACTTTCTATTTCTATTTTTATCATATTTAAAGCAATAGGATTATCCTATATAATAAAGAGGTAATAAGCAAATTTACTATCACTCCAACACACAAGATGGCTGCTCCCATGTGGTCAAAGATGGCCATCCCCATGTGGACACAAGATGGCCACCATAAGATGGCCATCAGGGGAGGGCAGTTGTGGGCCATCAGGTCAGCAGGGCAGAGCTGTTGGGAGGGACCAGGCCTGTAAGGGAGGGCAGTTAAGGGTGACTGGGCTGGCAGATGAGGGCAGTTGGGAGGAACCCAGCCTGCAGGGGAGGGTGGTTGGGGGCAACCAGACCTGCAGGGAAAGGCAGTTGCGGAGGGGGGGACCCAGCCTGCAGGGGAAGGTAGTTAGGGATGACCAGGCCTACAGGGGAGAGCAATTAGGGGTGACCAGGCTGGCAAGGGAGGGCAATTGGGGGTGACCAGAACTGCAGGGGAAGGCAGTTGAGGGGGGGGGCCCAGCCTACAGGGGAGGTTAGTTAGGGATGACCAGGCCTACAGGGGAGAGCAATTAGAGGTGACCAGGCTGGCAAGGGAGGGCAATTGGAGAACCAGGCCTGCAGGGGAGGACAGTTAGGGGCAACCAGGCTAACAGGGGAGGGCAGTTAGGGATGACCAGGCTGGCAGGGGAGGGTAGTTAAGGATAATTGGGCCCGCAGAGGAGCAGTTAGATATCGATCAGGCTGGCAGGAGAGTGGTTAGGGGTGATCAGCTTAGCAGGCAGAAATGGTTAGGGGCAATCATGCAGGCAGGCAGGCAGGCGAGCAGTTGGGAGCTAGCAGTCCTGGATTGTGAAAAGGATCCCAGACTGGAGAGGGTGCAGACTGGGCTGATGGACACCCCCCTCCCATGCACGAATTTCATGCACTGGGCCTCTAGTCCTATATAATAAAAGCTTAATATGCAAATTGTCCCCTCAACTGGGAGTTTTACCAAACTTTGACCAGGGGATGGGACCAGCTGGCCAAACACATGCAGCCCTTCCCCCTAGTCACCCCGGCAACAAGTGGCTGGGTAAAGGGAGGCTCCATCCAGCAGCTGCTAGGGACCCTACCCATGCACAAATTTCATGCACTGAGCCTCTAGTTTGTTATAAATATGAATTGAAAGTTGTGATCTCCTATGCTACAACTGAGGGAAACTCAAAACTCTACTAAGGAACGGGACACAATTTCCCTCTACTTTCAAATTCTATAAACCTATTTGAATTGTCTATCCTTTTGTTTCTCCCCTCCCCTTCCCCCACTCTCAATAGAGAAAGAACACTGGCACCTGAAGCCCTTGCTCATTTCCAGTTCTTCTCCTCTCCATTCCAGAAAATCCTTTGCTATGGGCAGCCTGGCTCTTCATCTTTTCTTACAAGGCTTTTATTTGGAAACTGTGTCCATTTAGATTTAGGCTCTGACACTGAAGGCGGCCTTATCATTCATTCCCCAGACATTAAATGCCAATGACTAAATGAAGAAACGCCAGGCAGTTAGGAAGGGAGGGGGGAGGAGATCTGCTTAAGCTAAAAAATATTATTATACATCAATATTAATAAATTAGGGCAAAACTGTATAACTTAAATCTCTTTGATTTACAGCAAGAAAATTTTGATGTGTTTGAATTTAATGCCACTTTTCAAGAATATTATCTCATCAATCAAGAAAGATACATAAGAATTGATTTACTCATTTAACTGATATTTACTAAATGCCTCCTACTGATCCAAAATTGTGCTAGATGCTGGAAATCTAAAGTCCCTGCCTCAAGGAGCTCAGTCAGGAAGGGAGATAAACAATCAGACATTTCCAAGGATAGTAAGACAGATAAGAAAGAACAGAAAGTGAACCTAATCCATATGGGCAGAAACAGGGGTCGCCAGAGACTTCCCAAAGATTCTAATCAAAATAACTGAGTTGAGGACAAAGATCCTGTATTGTTATGAGTAGGAGGTCCTGATATAGGTAGTCTGTGCATCACCTATCATACGTTTGATTTCCATACTTTATGTTACTCTAACTAGAGCTCTTATCTTTCTTAAAAGAAAAAGAATTAGCTTAAATATCTATAATATTTTAACAGACAATACATAGCACTGTATTAGAATATATAATTGTTGTTGTTGTTGTTGTTAATGCTCACCTGAGGATATTTTTTTCATTGATTTTTAGGGAGAGTGGAGGGAGAGAAGGAGAGGGAGAGAGAGAGAAACATCAATGTGAGAGAGACACATCGATTGGTTGCCTCTGCCTGTCCTCCAATGGGGGCTGGAGACTGAACCAGTTACTTGCCCTTGCCCTGCAATCAAACCTATGACCCTTTGGTTCCCAGGCCAACATTCTAACCACTGCTCAGGACTATTAGGATATATTTTAAATGATCTAACATGACATCCACTGTTTAAAAACAAAATCCACCACTTATTTACTACTTCATGTGCTATGCCAAGTATCTTATATAATTATTTCATGTACTCCTCATATCAACCCTGAGATGCATGCTGAAGATGAATGAAATTAAATAACTTGCTGAAATCCCAGAGCTATTAAGCAGCAATCATAACTCTAACCAGGTTGTTTCCAAAGCACTTACTTTTGGTGTCATGCTAAAACTGATCTCTAATTTGTATAGGTTACCAGATGAAATGTTTGCCTCAATTCTAATTTCCACAAAGAAAAATATGAACACCAAATCCAAACTCAAAGTTGGTATTATGGTCAGAAATTTTTAAAACAATGAACCTGGTCAAACCAAACATAAAGTATTTCTATCCCCAATGATGCATGGAAATGTGGCCTCATATTTAGGCTTCATATTGATGTTCACTCAGAAAAGATGGAACAGAAAGCATGTGATCCTATGTCTTGACAGAAAATAATAGGGGTGGTAACTACTGTGCCAGTGTGGTGGTAATTCTTTCTTTGTCCAAATAACTTACAGCATGCTTTCTCGATGCTTCTACTACCTCTTTTATAGACATGAGAATTCACAAATTGCCTGCGAATTCTGGTTTAATATCAGAGTAAAATCTGTATCCAATTGTTATTTTCAAAGAATAAAAGAGTTCATTAATTCTTTTAAAATGTATGCATCAAATGCCCCTTGTGGGCCAGATACTGTGCTAGGTCCTTGAGCAAAATCTCTGTCCTTAAAAAGCTCACAGCTCAGTGGTTCAGGAGACAACCAATTGATCTCTCTCTCTATCTCTCTCTATCTCTATTTCTATCTCTATCTCTTTCTCTCCTCCTTCCCCCTTACTTCCATTCTCTCTAAAAAGCAATGAAACCCCAACTGGTTTGGCTCAGTGAATAGAGCGTCATCCTGTGGACTGAAGGGTCCCAGGTTCAATTCTGGTCAAGGGCATGTACTTTGGTTGCGGGCACATCCCCAGTGGGGAGTGTGCAGGAGGCAGCTGATCGATGTTTCTCTCTCAATCGATGTTTCTAACTCTCTATCCCTCTCCCTTCCTCTCTGTAAAAATCAATAAAATATATTTTTTTAAAAACAATGGAAAAAATATCCTTGTGTGAGGATTAACAAAAAAAAAACTCACAGTGTATAGGGACATAGAGACAAGAGAGTAATTGCAACACAGCATGACATATCTATAATACAAGCTCAGTGGGAACACACTGGAAGAGAAACGGCATTATTATTGCACTTTTATCAAAAAATGACAGCTAATATCTTAAGACTTACTATGTGGCAGCCTTTGTCTAAGAGCTTTGTTATATTAAGTCATTTATTCTTCACATTTGTCCTATGATGTGGATACTTACCCTGGTTTTACAGATAACAGTACTGAATTTTCTCAAATCACAAAGCCAGTAAATGACAGGGCTAGGAATATATGTCCAGGCAGACTGGATTGAGTGAATTTCTTAACCACTGCACTGCAATACTCCTTATAGTAGGGAAAGTGTGGAAATGGAAATCTCTATCTCTAAGTAGTTCTAGTATCCTGGACACATTTCTCACTCTGGTAATTTCTTTACTTTATTGGTTAAATAACAGGGTTGTACTAAACATGACATACTTTGCATCTGCAGAATACTAAATTAGGTAAAATTGAAGACTGAATCAAATTCAAGCCTGGCACTAATTGAAAAAGCTTAAGCAAGTCAGTTAACTCTCTAAGCTTCAGTATCCAAACCATTCTGCATGTTATCATTTTTGTTAATGTTCTGGAATGTCTAATATGCCATACAGTCATAAATCTCCAAATAATATCAAAAAGTAAATTCTCCCCATTCCATGTCCCTGTGGTAACCGGTCCAAACAGACAGCTGTCTCTCTACTTTCTTCTACTATGCAGTTTTCCCACGCTGGCAAAACCAATACAAAACTACTGATGTGGTGTGTACTAGTATGTATGCATCCATTCATCCATCAATTGATTCAAGGCTTATGAATCAGTAGGTACATTATGTGCTATAATAAGTTATAAATTACATTATGTGCTAAATATCACTATATGAAAATATGTAAGATATAAAGAATATAAATATAAATAAGACATAAACCCTCAGAGAGCTAACAATGTACTTGGAAGTGGAAAAAGCAAATATTCATTTAACATTACATATGACAACTACCATAATAAAGTATGAAATAGGTTCTTGGGGAAAACAGATTAAAAGTATTTCAGACAGGAGGAACAGCATGCATTCCATACTCTTAAGAAGTGCTATATGCCTTAAATATCCTATATAATAAAGGGGTAATATGCAAATTAACCCTCACACCCTCACAAGATGGCTGCCTATGACTGAACAAGCAGGCTGCAGGGGGCGATCAGGCCAGTAGGGGGGTCTATGAAGGGCGACCAGGCCCACAAGGTGGGCAGTTGGGAGCAACCAGGCCAGCAGAGGGCGCAGTTAGGAGTGACCAGGCCAGCAGGGAAGGAGCAGTTGGGGGCGACCTGGCTGACGGGGGGGGGGGGGGGGGGGGGGGGGGGGGGGGGGGGGGGGGGGGGGGGGGGGGGGGGGGGGGGGGGGGGGGGGGGGGGGGTAGGTGAGCGATTAGGAGCCAGTGGTCCAGGATTATCAGAGGGATGTCCTGGATTGAAGAGGGTGTAGACTGGGCTGAGGGGACCCCCCCCCCAAGTACATGAGTTTCATGCACTGGGCCTCTAGTAGAATATACACAAGGAAATGGCAGGGAGTAAAAGACAAAAGTGAAAACACTGACCAGGTTATTAAAGACCTATTTGTCATACTCAATAGATTGGACTTTATCCTATGAATGGTAGGAAGATGTTTAAGGATACTAAGTAAAAAAGTGACATGACAATACAGGCAGTTGGAAAATCTACATGGAAGGTGTTTGGGGCAAAGCTAGAGGCAGGGACCCTAGTTAGTTAGCTGATAAGAGATAATAAGAGCCTAAATTATGACAGTTGCAGTAATAAGAGGAAACAGTTTCAAGAGATATACAAGAGGAAGATGATGCCAATGTTTATGACCTGCGCAAGTTAAAAGATAGCATTTCCATTACCTCTGATAGATGAGGACTGAGAATTTCATTTATATTTAACAATAAGGAAGGTATTGGGGACTTTCTCAAGAGCAGTTTATGTAGTGGTAGGTGCAGTCAGAAGAGAGACATTGGAATATAGACAATTGTACTTCAAAAGATTGGAAAAGAGAAGCAAAGAATTAGGGCAGAGCTGGAAGGAGAAGTAGGCTCAAAAAGAGAAATCAGTTATTGTTTACCTTGCAGACTAGACCAGTAAAGTAAAAATAAATATCTTATCTTTTCAAATTATTTCACCTTATCCCGTTTATGAGTTAGTTTTTGTTTTGTTTTGCTTTGCTTTTGCCTATTCTTTGTGAGCAGCAAGTTAGTAAAATAATGAAATAACTGGACTCATTCAAGTCAAAAATACAGCAGTGCAACAATAATGCCTCGAACAAATTAACTGCAAGAACATGTGTAAAAATAAGTCTTTAGAAATAATCAGTTAGGTGAAACATTTACTGAGAAAAGAGCATGATGGTTTGATCAGCAATAAATAAGAGTCATTTCCTTTATTAAAATGCCTGATTACATAAGAAGTGTGCAAATATTTTCAAACTGTATCATGGTATCAGTCCTCTCACCATGAAGTTTTAATTCCTGTGGTCTGGTAGACATAAATCTGCTGGAGACAGGAAGCAAAGAATGGCATTCAGCTGAATGAGTGAATGAATCATTAAGGTAAACTAATACAATTTCCAGAGTCAGGTCAGGACATCAGGAATAACAACAATGCGACTCTCTTCATAAGGACATGGAAGTTTTTATTTTATTTTTGGGGGTTTTTTCCCACAAAGAGTGAAAAAAAATACTGATTTGGGGCTCCATTCAAAAAATTCCATTAGTCTATGTTCCAAGACAGTATAGACTAAATCTGTCTTCCTTCCTGCAATTCTCCCAGGTCTATTATGGTACTGAATGCATGAATTCAATAAAGGCTTTTAGTAAAAAAGTGAATTAATGAAAACATGTAAAAGTCAGTTAAATGAATGAACAGTACCTTAACCCTATGCAACTATACTAGGCAATAAATCACAGAAAGAGACTCAGCTAATAAAATGCTTCTTCAATAACCACCACACAACTCTATCTGTACCACATACATAGAATATTTTAAAGACTACACATGTTATCTATATTGATTATTCAAACCAAATATTATTACTGATCTCACTGTGGTACATGGCACAGAAAAAAAAACACAATTTAGTTTTCTTTGTTTTAGAAGTACTAGGGGCTTTAAGCAGTTACTGTTCTTAAAAGTAAGTCTACCTTTATTTTGAAAGAATAATCATGAAGAAATCTGTGAAATCACCATAAGTATGAATGCTGGGGTTGAAGACACAGAGGTGTGCTCTTAAAGAATATATATTGAATTGATCTTTAGCCTGACTGTGCCCTTCTAGAATAAGAGAGTTCCTATATATATATATATTAATGTCTCCCACTTGATGTCATTTATGACTAAATAACACCGACTTTTAAAAATATACTGTTCAATATTTTAATTTTCTCGTCTGAGTAATGGAGACTAGATCACATCTGTGGGTACCAGTGGGAATTCCCCTAAAATAAACAGATGAGTCTTTCTTTTAATCATCCTGAGCAGGCTTGGGCAGACTGGCCATGAAAAGGAGCTTCCCTGAACTAAGAGTTGAGGAATTAGGACTCTGAACACAGGATTAATACAAATTTTTCTTTGTTGAGGATTGGGCTTGTTTGGACACATGATGCCACATGGGAGCAAATTGATATGGGAAAATAGCTTGCATAACTACAAGACTGTCTTTATTCATCAGTACATCTCTAGAATAACAGTATCTCAGAATGTGAAAACTGGTAGAAGGCAGGAAAAAACCACCAAGACAGATTAGCAAAACATATAAAATCCCTTTGGTAGTCCCAGACATCAATTGGGTAAAGGATAGAAAAAAATGTAAGTACCCTATCTATAGGATGGAAGTCTATAGTCATGTTTTGAATATTATATTGAGAATTATTGTTTTGCCTATCATGAAAAGCACTCCTTTCTTTCTTCTGGAAAATGTCACATTTAACCTTTTGGCTAAAGTGTATAGATTCAAAGATGGGCATCTGGGCCAGTATGAGCCAATCAGCATCAATATCCTCCCCCTGGATTCATATATATATATTGATTTCAGAGAAGAAGGGAGAGAGATAGAAATGTCAATAATGAGAGAGAATCCATTGATTATCTGCCTCCTGTCCACCCCATACTGGGGATCAAGCCGCAACTTATGTGTCTTAAACAGGAATGGAACAGTGACCTGGTTCATAGATCAATGCTCAGTCACTGAGCCATGCCAGCTGGGCTCGATCCTTAGAATTGATAAGAGAAAGCCCTAGTCTCCATGCCTCTCTAAAGGAGAAAATGTGAGACTTTAGGACCAATGGAAACCTTGTCTCTCACCATAAGAAAAGTGCTTGGAGGAGAATGAACCTACATCTCTCTCTCTCTCTCTCTCTCTCTCTCTCTCTCTCTCTCTCTCTCTCTCTCACACACACACACACACACACACACACACACACACACACCGATGTAATAAGTGGCAAATAATAATCTCTGAAATCTAGATATAGTCCAATACTTCCTGTGGTCTGATTATCAAAGCTAATAAGTCTTTTTTCCAAAGCCAGTTTAAACTGGATTTCTAATTCTTACTTTCTAAAACTAGTACCCCTTTACTAACTACCACCCTATGCTGCAATTCCTATGTATGAGCATCCTGACATTTACTGGAATATTTATAAAACATATTCAAAAGACCTGACAGCTACTTGTATGCATGCATATAAGAATAACTAATGGACACAGACAATAGAGGAGGTGAAGGCCTGTACTGGGGGGCAGATATAGGCTGGGAGAGATCAATGGGGGGAAATGGAGACATGTAATACTTTCAACAATAAAGAATAAAAATTTTAAATTTAAAAAAAAAAATGACCACCCTGACCAGTTTGGCTCGGTGGATAGAGCGTCAGCCTGTGGACTGAGTGGTCTCAGGTTTGATTCCGGTTGGGGGCATGTACCTGGGTTGCAGGCACATCCCCAGTTGGGGGTGTGCAGGAGGCAACTGATCGATGTTTCTCTCTCATGGATGTTTCTGGCTTTCTGTCCTTTTCCCTTCCTCTCTGTGGAAAACCAATAAAATATATGTTTAAAAAATAAATAAATAAATGACCATACTATAAATAAATAAATAAATAAAAGACTTGACAACTGATGAGCTAGGAGTTTGCAGAACTGCTTTACCTAGAAAATTATATAATCTGACACAACTTATTAAGTTTATATTCAACATAACTTGTTAATAAAGGACTTGTAGTACACATCATACTTAACCTAGAAACCTTTTAGTCATTCAACAAATACTTATTGTAATAACTGTGTAAAACAAAACAAAAAAACAACACTAAACAATTGCTTTGTACATATGAATCACCTAGGAATCTTGTTAAAATGCAAATTCTGTTTCACTAATTCTGAAAGGGGGCCCAAGGTTCTGCACTTTCCCTCAAGCTCCCAGGTGATGCCAATGGTCTGCCAACCACATTTTGCATAGCAAAGTGCTAGATACTCTGGGAGATACAACAAATAAAGAATATCAACCATTCTGGTAAAGCTCCTAAATTAGAATAAAATGAATTTTATTAAATGACATTTTGGTGTATCCAAATCTTAGCTATGGTAAATTGTGCTGCTATGAACAGCTGGAAGGTTCGGGAGGGTTGGGGGGGGAGTTAAGAGATCAACTGAAGGACTTTTATGCATGCATATAAGCATAATCAATGGACACAAGACACTGGGGGGTAGTGGAGGAGGGGGAAGGTCAAGGGGAAAAATGGAGACTTATTTAACACTCTTTGTAATACTTTAAGCAATAAAACAAAATTTTAAAAAATAATAATAAATAAATAAATTTTTTAAAATGACACTTTGGTGTAAAATAAAGTTTTATAGCAACGAAGGATTACATTCAACACACATTTTTATCCCATTGCTGAGCCTAGCAAAATTTAATTTTGAAGTAGTGTTCACTAGCAAGGTAAAGAATTGGTTGGTGGCCAGGAATTGAATGGTAGCAAGCCCAAGATAAGATTGATGCTGTAAATGCGCAGAAAGTTCAATTCTTTAACATGATTTTTTCTCCTTTCTTTCCTTTCAATTCAAACTGGCTTCATCTAGCACCCTGAGTCACCCACCTCTCTCTCCCTTGCATGTCCACTCCCTTTATCTTTAAGGGTCAGAACAATGAGGTTCTGGTCAGCAACAAATAATCTTAGGAACAAAGCCTCAGGTCTGTTGACCAAAGAGAAAAAGTGTTTGTCAAACTAGAGATAACATCTAGGTCTCAATTGTTTCAACTCCAGGTCCAGAAAAGTGGAAAGACCCACCTCCCATATCCTTGCAAAACCAGACAGAGTGAGCCATGACTGACAGCAGGACTATATGCAATGATCAACTACACTCTAGTATAGCATGAACCAATCAATAGAGACCATGACTCTAACCACCTACGTAATCCATCCCCTAGAAGCAATCAGGGAGCCAGATGTAGAGTCATTTCCTTAATTAATAAACTTTTACTTTACTATCTGCAAACTCCTGTTCAAGTTTTATTGGGATTCAATAAACCCCTTTAGTTCATTAACAGTTGATGGAAAGAAGTCAGTCTTGTTGCAAACATAAACTCTTAAAAGTATTTTTACCACCAATCAGAAAGGATATATGCACCCCTATGTTCATAGCAGCACAATTTACCATAGCTAAGATTTGGAAATAGCCTAAGTGCCCATCAGCAGATGAGTGGATTAAAAAAACTGTGGTACATCTACACAATGGAATACTACACTGCTGTAAAAAAGAAATGCATGCATATAAGTATAACCAATGGACACAAGACACTGGGGGGTGAGGGCATGTGCCAGGAGGTAGGGTAGGTAGGAGAATGTCAATGGGGGGGAAAAAAGGAGACATATGTACTACTATCTGTAATACTTTAAACAATAAAATAAAATTTTAAAAAATTTAAACTTAAAAAAATATATTTTACAATTTACATCTGTCAAAATGGCTACTTCAAATTGGCTATATCAAAATCTCCTGTTTCAGACAAGATATGCACAATTAAGTATATTATAACCATTTATCCAACAAACATTTTTTAATTCTCTGTACTATGCAAAGAGCTATTCTAGGTACTGAGGATTCGGGAGAAAACAAAATACAAAGAAATCAGACTGTAAGTACCAAAACTGGCACTTCTTTAGAGTTTAAAACCCTGGTGTCTCTCTCTCTCTCTCTCTCTCTCTCTCTCTCTCTCTCTCTCTCTCTCTCTCTCTCTCACACACACACACACACACACACACAATATGTGCTATAGCAATTGAGAGCAGGGGGGAAATCTCAATCTCACTTCTGTCTGAGGTTAGCAAGAAGATCCCATGAAGATGGCAACTAGTTTCAGCAATGAAATAAGATTTCCAGAGGAGGAAATAGGATAACTCTGAGGGGATGTTCTAAATAGACAAGAAAAAGTAACGGTATAAATAAGCTATTAAAAAGATCTCGGATTGGCAGAGTAACAGGACAATTACAAATCCTACGCTTTAAAAGATAGGTTTGAAAAAGAGTGGCTACCAGAAAGGAGCAGGGGTGGAGGGAGGAGGGAGAAGAGAAAGAGTCAAATACATAGTGACAGGGGAGACTAGACTAGGCGGTAAGGACACATTGCAATAAACAGATGGTTTATTACACAATTGTACACCTGGACCTTATATAATGTTATCAGCCAATGTCCTCCCAATAAATTTAATATTTTAAAAATATAGGGTTAAGTCAAATCATTTATTCCAGATTCAGGGCATTAGCACTAGCAAGGCTTTTACCTATATCAGAATTCTCTTCCCCCACATCTTTTTGTTTGTTTTGTTTTGTTTTTGTTTTGTTAATCCTCGTCCCAGGATATTTTTCCATTGATATTTAGAGTAAAACAGATGAAGGTAGAAAAAGAGAGAAAAACATCCATGTGAAGGAGACACATCAATTGGTTGCCAGGGCCATGTCCTTGACCAGGAATCAAATCTAAGACTGCCTTCAGTGCACAGGCCAACACTCTCACCATGAGTCACATCAGTTAGGGCTTCCCCCATATCTTTGAATGGCTTGTTCCTTCTCATCATTCAGGTGTCAAGGTAAAAGTTCATCCTCAGAGAAGTTTTCCCTGAATATACTTTCTAAAGAGCCCACATCTGATTTTACATTAATCATCTTTTTATTAATTTACTAGAGGCCCGGTGCATGAAATTCGTGCACTTGGGGTGGAGGGAGTCCCTCAGCCTGGCCTGCACCTTCTTGCAATCCGGGAGCCCTTGGAGGATGTCCCACCACCACCGCTGTCCTTGCCAGCTGTTAGCCCTGCTTCTGGCTGAGCAGCACTCTCCCTGTAGGAGCATACTGACTACCAGGGGCAACTCCTGTGTAGAGCGTTTGCCCTCTGGTGGCCAATGCACATCACAGTCATTCTGCTGTTTAGTCAATTTGCATATTAGCCTTTTATTATATAGGATTAATTATCTATTTCCTCTGCTAAAACTTAAGTTCCATTTCTAACTATTATTAGAATAGCACTGATCACATTTACCCTCCTACATAAAACAAGATGAACAAAATATGTGAGACCATAGTTTTCAGACATTTGACAACGGGCAATGCAGGAGAGTCATCCCTAAGAAAGTAAAAGAAATGAGCCCTCAGAATGCCCAGCTTACTGCTTAGAGAATGGCTGGGTAATGATCAGCAGAGGTGTGTGAAGAAACTACCTGAGAAGAGAAGGGGAACCACCTCAAAGGAGGAGAGAAATAATCCTCAGATGTCAAACAGAGCCAGGAATACTACTTTCCCATCAGCCAGAGTGCAAAACCTCGTACTTCACAGGGCATTGCACAAAAACGTGTTGCCTTAGGTATGGGGCATAATTAGCCCTAGTTTAAAGATTACTCTGTCCTTGAAAAGCAAGGTTTGGAAGAATCGAATTGGTTACAAGTAACTTACATGTGTCCCGAAAGAAAAGCTCAAGAATACAGGGTGGGACAAAAGTGGTTTTACAGTCGTTCATATGAAAAGTAATACAATAGTAAATAAATAATCATATAAGAACAAACTGTGTTTTGTGTACTCATAACTGTAACCCTACCTTTGAGTTACACCCTATATTTATTTATAGAAAATTCACAATAATTACCAACTAATAAAAATTTTATCAGGCAATAGTGTGATAAAGGCCTGGGGAGAGGTCAAGAGTGGGGTGAAGGGGGTTAATTGGGGGGGGGGAAAGAGGACATCTGCAATACTTTCAATACTAGAGATATATTTTTTAAAAGGCAGGAAAATACAGCCCATAATGAAAATTGTTAAAGTAATTAAGAAAAAAATCACAGAAATAAAACAGATAAAGCAGAATTAGTAGACAAAGACAAAATAATTATTTCAACTATATCCCATATCTCAAGAAGGTAGAGGAATTAGTAATCATTTCAGTTAAAGATATAGACCTCACTAATCTCCTTATAGAAAATTTAGTAATTATAATGGAATATTTTAAATATTATTAAATTGGTCATTTAAAAGCTTCCTACAAAGAAAAACCCAGACCCTGGTAGCATCACTGTGAATTCCACCAAACATTTAAAGAATTAATATTATCACATCACAAATTCTTCCAGAAAATAGAAAAGAAAGGAACACTTCCCTACCATTATGTGGGAAAAATAGTATGAGGTTCATCAATAATTAAAAATAGAATTACCATAGAGGAGAAACAAGATGGCGGCATAGGGTAGACACCGTAAATGCAGCCGTGAACAACTATTTCAGAAAAACCACGAAAAGAACACACAGACACCACTCGCACCCACAGGAAGGCTGGCTGAGTGAAAATCCTACAACTAGAGAAGAGTCTGAGACTCAGAGGAGCAGCGGAAGCAAAGTACAGAGGTACGGAGGCACGCGCACGGGGCTCGGGGAAGGGCTGGTGCCGGGGGACGTGGTTCTTTTCCAAAATGGAGAGAGCCACAAGTTCCCAGCGGCTCTGAACTCCAGTTCCAAGCGAGTTTCTGAGGACCCAGACACCCGGAGAAGGGGGACTGACTGGCACCGGGAGGAAACCCAAAGTGGGTTTCTCTCAGCGTTGCTTGCAGCAATTACCGTGGGACACAGAGACCTGGTGTCTCTCAGTGCAGGGCTTAAAAGCGCCATAGCTATTTGCTCCACCCTGCAAACTCCCCGAGGCCCCGCCCCTCCCAAGCTGCATCAGAGCTAGGGCAGAGGCTTAATCAACGCCTCCTTAAAGATACAGGAGCCAGCCTCACCCAGTGGCCAGAGTGGGACTAACCTAAACAAAACAGATCCACAAGGAACACACTCGGGGCAGATGCAGTGAGCATAAAAGCTCCACTGAAACAACTCTTG
>PVJC01015495.1:0-34978 GCA_004026665.1 Murina feae
ATAGAAAAACATTGACATCTGGGAGGAAAGATAGAATCAAAAGAGATATTTATCACCATTACAGAGTAGCCATCCTTAAACCCAAGCATCTATTAAATTCAAGAACGTGAGCATGTCAACAAAAGCTAGCTCTCCTTGGAGAGCTGGAAGCATGTTGGGGCATGAGGACAGCATCCATTCACTTTTCTAAAAAGGAGGAAGCCAACTGAAGCCCTCTTGCTGAGAGATGTTTCTTTGAAGAATCCTCTCCTATGGATCATTAAAAGGCAGGGGGGAAATGTTCTGACCTCTCAACAATTATTATTCAGCAGAAGACTCTTGTTTAGCTTCAGAGCTTAACCACTCACTTCTTTTCATCAAAACCATTAAAAAGTGATTCTTCCACACATGTTGACCTTTATAACAAAGAAAAGGAACTTTAGGTTGACTTTCAAGGACATCAGGCTCTGATAACAACCCAAGAAAGGCTGTTTTCAGCATGTCTATATGCAGACTTATGCTTAATTTGCTAATAGAAAAGAAAACACTCAGGTGAAATTATTTTAGATTTTTCCCGTTCACCTTCTGAATGCCCTGGTAAATGCAGGTGATGTTCTGCTGAAAGGCCATAGCTGTTTCAATCTGCTCCAAGTTCATCTTGCCTCCCAGCTCTTAGCAACACAGTGATGGCTGGTTGGAGGTCAGATGTGACGTGCAGGTGGCTGGCTTTCTTCTGCTATCAGGCATCTGCCCACATGCCAGCTTGAGCCTTTGTCAAGTCTCAGATCAACATCTCAACCCTGCTTTTGATAATCTGTGGAAACTGACCTGACATCTTCCTGGGTTGCTTTTCAGAATGATATCTGCTTCCTTCTCATGAAAAGTAGAGTAGTTATGGAAAAGTTTCCAACTATTTTCTTGCTTCAAGCATTAAGAATTCTTATAAATTAGCCTTTCGGGTAGGTCTTCAAATATTACATGTGGCCTGGGATTGGTGTCTGGTTAGCATTTCTTTACTTTCAGTCTTTAACCAACCTCCACATAGTTGCAGTGCAAAAGTTCTCAGATAGAGAATGAGCTCTGAGTTAACCAGCATGTGGGCAAAAGGAAGCAGATACTTAATATCACCCCAGGGTTTCACTTGGGATTTTCCTGATTTCTTGACTCAAGAACATACCCACACAGAAAAAAAGTAATCCTATCTAATAAAAAAGTAATATGTAAATTAGGCATCACTCCATGACAAAGATGGCTGCCCCCATGGCCACAAGATGGCTTCTCCCATAGCCACAAGATGGCGGCACCCAGTCTGGCTCAGCCCAGCCACTGAAGTGGTCAGGCCTGTTAGCCAGGCAGGTGGTGGTGGAGACAGGGGACCCGAGGGGCAGAACAGGCAATCAGAGGGGGCTGGGGGTCCCCTGCCCAGGCCAGAGGCCTTTGTCAGAGGCCTCAGGCATTGGCAAGGGTGGAGCCGGTGATCAGAGGGGGCAGGGGCAGAGCCAGTGATCGGAGGGGTATGAGGGTGCCCTACCCAGGCATAAGGCCTGGGCCAGAGGCCTCAGGCCTGGGCAGGAGAAAGGCTGAAGATCGCAGGAACCTGGGTTCCAAAGAGCCAGCAATTGGAGGAAAAGAGGTAGATCCTGCGTTAGCAGGAGTCTGGGCACCAGTGGAGCCGGCAAAGCAGAGGTCTGGGGGTCCCCTGCCCAGGCCTGCAGCCTTGGCCAGAGGCTGTCAGTGGGGCAAGGGCAGAGCCAGAGGATGGCAGGGGGCAGGATCAGAGCTGGTGATCACAGAGGCCTGGGTTCTGTGAAGCTGGTGATCGGAGGGGTCTGGGGGTCCCCTGCCTAGGCCTGCATCCTTGACCAGAGGTTACAGGCCTGGGCAGGGGTGGAGCTGGGATTGGAGGGGCAGGTGTGGATCTGGTGATCAGAGTGAACTACAGAGGAAACACCTTTTCTGACCGTTCATTGGCTAAGCTCCCTGTATGCCACTGGTAATATTCTCAGTAACTTGGATAATAAGAATCCCTAAAGGCAATCTAGGATTTTTCCACCACACTCCTGGAGAAAAAAAATGAAGGTCTGCTGCTGAAGGGCTAAGAAATGTCATATCCTACCCTAACCTGTTTGGCTCAGTGCATAATGCCTCAGCCTGCTGACTGCAGGGTCTGGGTTCAATTCTGACCAAGGGCATGTACCTAGGTTGCAGGATCCTCCCTGGCTGGGGCCAAGGTCAGAGCATATGCAGGAGGCAACCAAAGTGTTCCTCTCACCTTGATGTTTCTCTCTGTTTTTCCCTTCTCTTCTACATTCTCTAAAAATCAATGAAAATATATCCTCAGGTGAGGAAAGAAAGAAAGAAAGAAAGAAAGAAAGAAAGAAAGAAAGAAAGAAAGAAAGAAAGAAAGAAAAGTCATATCCTATGAAAGACACATCTTGAAAATGCTTAAAGAAAGTTGTCATTTCTTCATGGTGAAGGGACTGCAGTCCATGCTGATGAAAACACCTTGGTGGCTGCGGTTACTGGCAGTGGCTGCAGCAGCGGGGGGATGGGGCTGGTGGCTTCCCCTGATTAGCCTGGTTGCCTCCCACAAAGGAAGACCAGACTGTGGCTTAAGCCTGCTTTCCAAGGAGAGAAGGAAGCGGGCCTAAGCCATCAGTAGGACACCCCCTGAGGGCTCCCAATATGTGAGAGCTGGCAGGCTGGACTAAGGAACCCCCTCCCAGTGCACAAATTTCATGCACCGGTCCCCTAGTATATATTAAAAGAGAACACAATTTATTTGTATGAAGTTCTATGTAATATTATGAAATATAGATAAAAGGCTAATATGTTGTGTCCAATTGTCTGACTGGTTGCTATGATGTGCGTTGACCACCAGGGGGCTGATGCTCAATGCAGGAGATGTGTACTGGCCATTTATAGAGAAAGGGCACCACAGACCTGTCACCCACAAAAGAAAACTCAGCTTCCCCCACATGGGACACAGGCCCTGCCATCACCCCAGAGCGACAGCCCACTAAATAGCAGCTGATGCTATCAAGACCCCATGGCAAAAAATACATCCCACAGCCTAGCCCAGCCAAGCCCAGAAATGGTGGCTGTGGGTGCTAGGTAATGATGTTACATAGCAATACCAGGCTTCCTCTCCCTAGTGACTAGCATGTTTGGGGGTTCTTCAGCCCAGGAACACAACTTGCTTTATAGCCAGGTGGAAACATTTTACCACTTTAACCAAATGTCTGTGAAGCATTTTCCTGTGCTTCATCTCATTTGATCCCCACAGAAGTCCTGGAGTAGGTAAATAGGAGACTTTGTGGAATCCTATTTTCTTTTCATTAGCCAGAAAATGGAAATTTAGAAAGTTTAGAAACTTGACCCTACTGAAAAGAAGTAAGAAATTGTGGACCTGAAATGACTTCAGGTTTTGTCACTGTGCAGAATATAGTCAAACACTACTACAGTTAAATATTTTACCCTTTGTCCTCCCTGAGTGATCTACAATAATAACCTGCTTCATGTTGATATTTACTGCTGTGTTGCTGACAATTATCTGAAAGAGAAGTTGGGGTGCTTCACTGGGATGGAAAAAGTTTAGCTAACTCAGAAAGTAGGTCTAATTAAGCAAGTTTATATATTTAAGCTCTCGTTGGTGACAATCACTCGCATGTGTTTCAATCTGTCATTGTTGATCGTGAATTTGGTTGACACTTCTATTATATAGAAAGAGTGTATAGCAATATTAACATTTTTTTAAATTAATTTCCTTTCAATGTGCACGACTTTGTGCTCTGGGCCACTTGTAGTATGAAATAAGCTAAGAAAAGCTGAATGCTGATTTATAAAATAAGTCCCCAAATCTAGTTTGTTTGTGTGTGTGTGTGTTTTTTCCATCAGGATTATTTTAAGCTACCCAAACTGGCTTTAACCTAATTTTTGGAAGATTATTGGATAGCTTCCAGATTCTAAAAGAAGTCTCTGAAAGGTGAATCATGCTCAAGCAAGGAAATGACCAAATCATCTTCCCAAAGAGCAACTACAGAGATGGACAAATAAACAAACAACCACTCAAGTGCTGAGGAATTGGACCAATACCATGTAACCATCTGAGGAGCATTTGTTCTTGAAAAACATGCTCAACTCTGGATAAGAAGAGTGTGAATCTGTGCCATTCTTGGATGGACCTGCTCTTAGTCAACCCCAGCTTGGTAGGCATGCAGTAGTGGCAGTCCATGGAGACTGACAGCATCCCTGCTCTGGTTGAAGGTGCTCACTCAAATTGAAGCAGTGGGTCATGGCCACACCCAGAAGCTTTGCTGTTAAGAGTGACTATCTAGGAGTCAGTCAGGTGGGGAGGGCCAGTGGAGACATGGGACCGAGGTTGCACAATGAGGGTCTATTTCAGATGAGGCTGCACACATCCACAGCAAAGTCTGGAGAGGGCTCTGAGCAGTCCCACCCTCCTAGGCAGTTCATGAAGCCCCTGGGCTTCATGAACTGCCTAGGAGAAGTGAAAGGGCCCAGCAGAAAGTAGACTCTGGGGTGGAATTGAAAATCTTTGAACTTGACTGTGCTTCCTGCCACACACAGATCTGCTTATGGAGACGGAAGCCACACTGACTCAAGGTGGTGCACCCATGACCCCTGTGCAGTCATTGGCTGACCCTCATCTGTACAGACAGAGAGGGCCCCTTGGAAGTCAGAACTGAAAGCAGCATCAAAAGTTCTTAAATGAGCAGCCACCAGCAGCCACGCATCATAGAGAGACATACTTAACAGACCCACCCAGGCAAGTTACGGATCAGCTCCCACCTCTTCCTCCTGGAGACTACACAAATGCGGTATCTTCTTCCCTGCTCAGATGCATCTCAGAATCTGTCTGCCAGCCCATCTGAGATAATATACTCCCGGTGCTTTGGAAACTACAGAGCCTATGCACTTATAAATTATTATATTTCAGCTATTGAGTTGTTTTATGATGTTTTCTTAGCCACATATTAAACAAAAATTTCTCAGAAACATGAAAACAGCTGTTAGCAAGTCTTTAGGATTCTGTGATGTAAGAAATCCTCCTTGGGGTAAACAGAACTACAGCATGAACTATCTTTTAAAACCCAGAAATGAAAGAATAGTCATCAATTGTGCCTCTCATTAACATTTTATGTGAAAAATTAATGCCCAAATATCGCCCAGTCTTTATTACCACTATAAAGAAGGCATGTAAACCCGAAATGATGTTTCTTATGATTAACTGAGCACTTGCCCCAGCTCATCATTCATGCTTGCGTGCCAGGGTACCTAAGGCCTTTTTCTTTACAGTTTTCGTGAAAAAGCAATATAAAAAATAAATGAAATAAGCCAGTATGTCGTTTACTTTTTCATGTTAAATGAGCCAGTGATTAGAAAAAAATAAGTCCCGTTAATATTCTGCTCCTTCAAGATGTAGATAGACTGGGTGACTCTGCTTATGAAAATATGCCTTAGACAAGAGCAGGGTAAGTGACTAAGCAATGGGGCTTCTGAGAGCCCTGATTCTTCCACTCCCAGGTCTGTTGAGATCTGAGTGACAAACAAAAATTGTATATATTTAGGTTGTAGGCCACAAAACTTAAAGCTCTCACTGAAGTTCCTTTCCCTGAGGAGTGTCAGTTAAGTCCTTGTAAATGAAAAATGAAAAATTTTATTTAATAGTTTAAAATATTTTATGTATTTTATAATATATATTTCTACAGATTAATGAACTAAAGAAGTCACAAAATCATGCAAAGAAATATGTGTGTAGGAGGAGTGTGATGTGATTAAAATGC
Organism: Murina feae; assembly: GCA_004026665.1. Taxonomy (NCBI): domain Eukaryota; kingdom Metazoa; phylum Chordata; class Mammalia; order Chiroptera; family Vespertilionidae; genus Murina; species Murina feae. Next base: position 5,787 of record PVJC01015495.1, read on the forward strand.
AAAAATGTCGAAAACATTGAATATTTTATAGGACTACAATTATAATGAGGAATGGTCATTTCCCTAGACTTCAATCCAAGTCTGATTTTAGTTGCTATCCTAGGACATTATTTTCCCTGTTATTATTCTTTAAAATGGCATTGATGTCAACTGCTCTCTATCATTGCCACTAGTCACTAATGTGATCTTGTAAATAAGAAAGCGATAAATGCCATGTGGTCCAAACACATAATTGATGCTAGCTGTGAGTTGTAGTTTAAGACAAGATTCATGGTTCATTTTCAGATTTCCAGGCTGATAAATTCTACAAAACCAAGGAGTTGAACACTTTCTGACCTTAATTGATATTCAGAGGTCTCTAATTTATCAAAGATTAAGTCATATGAGAGCATTCTTGTCTTCCCTTTGCTTTTCTCTGTTGAAGGACTCTAGATTCTTTCACAAATCACCTAGACAAAGATCATCAAATATTGAAACAATTGCCTTTGACCTTGAAATGTCTATTTCCTGTAGCAGGGAGCTGGCTGACCAGCGAGATAGAAGCGACATTGTTTCCAGACATAGTGTTGAGTTTTGTTAGATGGGACGGACTCTGTAGACTGGGCTGCACTCCCCAGGCCTCCTTGCACCTGAAAGGCACCGTTTTATTACTTCTCACCAGCAACGTGTAAGTAGAAGTGAAATAAGGCACTTCCAGGCCATAGTTAAGAAGAAGATGTCTCTCTCATCATTGATGTTTCTATATATCTCCCCCTTTCCCTTCATCTCTGAAATTAATAAAAATATTTTTAAAAATTATAACAAAACATATTTACAAAACAAAAATACAAAATATTGTAAAATATAAAATATTTATAAATATATTAATATACAAACTATACTCATATATATTTGCCAAAGATATTTGTGCATACATATGGGTATGAATATTTATATTATATATTTATATTATTTATATATTTATGTATATATGTATGTGTATAAATGTATAAATAATATATGTGCTTAAATAAGACTATTAAAGTACAAAATATCCTTATTTCTTATAATATTTACATTATATGTTTATATATAAATATATACATGCACACATATACAGGGGTGCATAAAAGGTTTACTAGTATGGTTGTTCCCGTGGAAAATAATACAATAATTAATAAATAACAATATAAGAATAAATTGTTACATGTACTCCCAACTGTAAATGCACTTTTGCCTCGTTTGTGTATGATATACTTTTATTTTCCTTCATTAGGAGAAAAAGTTCTGAAGGAGAAAGAGCATCTTTGCTTTACTCTCACCTTTAGCAGCAGCTGCCAGGCACCCAGCACCTTAGGGAGCTTCTCTGCTGGCCCTTAATCACAGCGTGGTGTGAACGGCTTATAAGCAGCAGAACAAGAAAGCCTATGAATATTGTATTTAGTATCAGGATTAATCACTTGTTTGAAGAAATGTGTGATTGTATGAATTGCTCAGGGATGATCACAAAAAGTCCGCATTTGCAAACAAATACCTGTGCTTGGTGAGCACCACTCCTGGGATTTAACAAGTGTAGCCTTGGGACCAGACAGGCAGTTCACGCAGAGGCTCCTAGTCTCACTCTGGAGGCTTCCCCTGCTGTGATCTTCACTCCCAACTGCTCCCCTACTTGGTCTCCCAAATTTGTGGTCCGAGTAGCACCTCCAGGTATCTTCCCTCTTTACTACCTTTCTATCAGTTACTGGGTTTCCCCAGAAGAAGCTCTCTTAAAAAGTGTGCATGAGCTTCTCTCTTGACCCCACTTCTCTTACTAGCAATTTCTCCCAATATGTATTTGCTCCTTTGTGCTCTAAACTCCTGAAAAAACTTGCGTTTGTTCCCTGTCACCAATTCATCACCAGTCATCCACGTGTCTTTTGTCTTGACATTCCATAAACCACTAATTACACCTTTCCATGGGTATTGATGAGCTCCAATGAAATGCAAAGGTCTCCTTCCCCATCTTGTGAGACCTTCAGCAGTGTTTGACATAGTTGGTGAGTTCTTCCTCCCAGGAGCACCTTCTTCACATGGCTTCTTAACTCCCACCCTCTCCTGATGCCCCCATCCCATTGGTCACTCCATCTCAGTGTCCATTGTCAACCCCTCCTCTTCCCTATAATGTCTTCAGGTCCCAAGGGTGCAGATCTCAGACTAGTCCTCTTCTCTCTCATTCTCTCTGCTGCTAATCTCATCCAGTTTCAAAGCTTCAAATTTGTTCATTTCCAGCTATTCCCAAGTTTATATTTCCTACAAACTCCGGTCTCTGACTACATAGTTGACATCTTCAGGCCCTTAAATGTCTAACAGACTGAATTACTTAACATGTCCCAAACAACTCCTGCTTTCCCCACCAGCATGCAATCTGCTCCACCCACGGTTCGTACCAGCCTGGATGATAGGACTCTTTCAATTGCTCAGGCCAAGAATCTTGAAAGTTTCTTTGATTTACCTCCCTGTCTCTCTCAGTCTCATACCTTATTCCCAATACAGCAAGTCCTGTTGATTCTGCCTTATAAATATACCCAGAATCAGACCACTTCTCTCCTTCTCCATAGTTATCATCCTGGGTGGGTCCAGCAGCATCTTGTACCTGGATTACTGAAATGGTCACAGAGTCATTTAAAATATAAGTCAGGTCAGTTCTCTTTTAAAACATTTGATGGCTCCCATCTCACCCAGAGTGGAAAACTAAGTCCTCATATGGCCTATTTGACTCAAATTGCCTCTTTGCCCTCATCTATTCACTTTCCTCTTATTCCTTCCTCACCTACTCTGGTCTCCATGCTGCTTTCTCCAATATACTAGACTAGACGCCTGGTGCACAAAATTTGTGTCAGCCCAGCCTGTACCCTGTGATAATTGGGAACCATGGGGGGACTCCTTCTCACAATCCAGGAATCCTTGGGAGACATCCCTCTTGCAATCTGGGACCTCTGGCTCCTAACTGCTGGCCTGCCTGATTGCCCCTAATCAATCACCTGCCTGCCTGATCACCCCTAACTGCCTCTGCCTCAGTCCCACCACTGCAGCTTCATCCAGAAGGACGTCCAGAAGGTCATTTGGTTATCTGGTTTAGTTAGCATATTACGCTTTCATTATTTTAGATACCTGCCCATGCAGGACCCTTGAATTGGCTCAGCTGTGACCTCTCCTTAGAACATCACTTCTCCAGGTATCCACTTGGCTAACTTCACCTCCTTCCTGTCTTTGTGAAAGGCTCAATTGGACTGCCACATGGAAAATATACTTCCCTTACCTTGCTATATATCTTATTTTTCTATAGCAATTTTAATCTCAGATTATAGAGTTTACTTATTAGTTACATCTATTCTGTGTCAATTGTAGCACATATTAAAATATAAACTCCTCATCGGCAAGAATATTTGCAATTTTTATCCACCTGCACATCCTTAGTAGTTGGAACTCTGGAGCAAGGCAATTTCTCAAAAAAATATTTGTTGCATGAACTGAATACAGGACTGAAGCAAATCTGTGTGTTATGTCATTGCTCACTCTCCCACAATATTGAATATAATTGATCAATTGACTTGTGCACTGTTCAAATGAGTAGGCATGGATGATCTAAATATTTTAGTAATTATTCAATAGTGGATGTGAGTGGTTCCTCTTGTATCTAGTTATTTAATAATGATATAATCTAATATTTATCAAATATTGAGAAACTGAAATGTAGATAGATTAGTCATTTGCTTAAAACCATAAATCTGGCAAGAAATGCAGACTAAGTCTGCCTGTACAACTCCAATGTATTGATTCTCAAACTGTCTGCAGCAAAATTCCCAATCCATCACAGAGCTTTGGAAAGTATATTGGAAATGAATGGCCAGAAAAATAAAACTTAAAAAAGTCAACAATATTACAAAGCGCACTGGTCTAGTGTTAGAGCAAACAGAATGGTCAAATCGTGAAACATTTCTAAATGGTGACTATCGATTTCTACGTTGATCACATAAAAGACAGGTCAGCACATTAGCCCCGGTCTCAGAACTCGGAGGAATTGCTGCCCTCAACTATGATCCCTCCCCAGGCTCACCTCTTTCTACTCTTGACATGAGCCTGCATATTTCATACATGTAACAACTCCGTCACTGCTTTGTTGTCACCTGTTCTATCACATGAAATAAACTGCACTGTACACACCTTAATCTAATACAGTAAGTGTGGTCGCTGGGGATAGAGGAGGGAGAGTTAATGAAAACTTATACACATCTGTTGCCCAGGGCCAAGATGACTCATTGTCACGCTGACCTTGCCCTTCTAGAAACTTTCCTACACAGTTGACAGCAGGGTACGCGATCCTGCAGACTGCAGGAAGGAAGATGGGCTTCTGGAACCTCCTTCAGTCACTCCTTTTGTGAAGATGCTGAACAGATTGGTGGCAGAGGCAGCGGTTTCCCTGTCTGACTTGTTGCCAGGACAGAGCACATTCCCCAGAAATGATGACGTCCAGTGGTCGCCCAGGAAACGGTTTTGCGATCTGTGTTTAATCAGGTTCATTGAGTTTGCACAGCATTACATGCAGTTCATTACTGTCATTTTCCCCACAGATGACTCTATTTCTCAGTACCACTTACCCACTTAACACCCCCTGGCAGTGGCCAGTGCCAGCCGTCTGCCTCCACGGTGCCAAATGTAGTAAGTTCTGGTGCAGAACATGCACATTATGCTATTGTATTTAATCTTTCCTCTGTGGGGTATCATTCAGCATAACCACCCTTCTGGATCATGGAAATTAGATGGGAAATAATATCACTTGCATATTATTTTCTCCTCCCAGTTGTGTGGTTTACTGCCAATAACCAGCCACACTGTGGACCTGAGGCAAGCCATTGGCTGTGGTTACAGTGCCAGTTGCCGATCCAGGCTTCACTGAACTGGAATATTCTGAATGCACAAGCAGCCCTCTGTCTGTGGCCAATGATCCTACAATGAGGTAGGGAGGTTTTTAGCATGGAACTAGAGTGTAGCTCCACCACACGTAATTCTGCTTCTCTTCATCGCCAGTGGGTATTTGTTGTCCATTTCTAAAGTCCTGTGTATAAGGAAGTGTAGGGTAAATGGTACACACTGAATGGAATGATGTGACATCTTAGGTGAATGAGATGTGGCTGATGACATCAAAAAACCACTCAAGTCCCTGGCTGGCTAGCTCAGTTGGCTAAAGCATTGTCCCGACATGCCAAGATTTCAGGCTCAATTTTGGTCACAGCACATACAAGAACAACTAATGAATGCATAAATAAGTGGGACAAATTCTCTCTCTCTCTCCTTCTCTCTTCCTTCCTTTCTCTCTCTTTAAAATTAATGAATAAAAATTTAAGCCTAGCCGGTATGGCTTAGTGGTTGAGTGCCGACCTATGAACCAGAAGGTCAGGATTTGATTCCTGGTTAGGGCACATGCCTGGGGTTTGGGCTTGATTCCCAGCAGGGGGCAGGATGCAGCCTATCAATGATTCTTATAATTAATGTTACTGTCTCCTTCTAACTTCCTCTCTGAAATCAATAAAAATATTAAAAAAAATAAAAAAACCCACTTCACTCAAGTTAGCATGGGAAAACAACCAGAAAATCCCATAAAAATTGGTATGTAACACCTTGCAACCAAAGGTTGTTGTTTGACCTAAGATTTTTATACTTCAACTTTGGTGCAGGTGCTATATAGAATTTTGGTTCCTGATGGTTTGATTTAGCATGTGTCCCTGGGTCTGAGAAATGACCCCTAATTCACTCATTTAACCTCAGTAAATATTTACTAAGTATCCATTCTGTTTTTTTTCTCTCTCAATATTTCAAGATGCTTAATGCCATGTTTTTTAATGTGGTTCAACGAGACATTAGGTTCATGGGTGTAATAAAAAAGAAATTATTTTATGGTCCATCAAGTTTGAAAACAACACACACACACACACACACACACCAAAAAGCAGAATTAAGGAGAGATAACCATGCTTACTTGTAGAATGCTTTCTCAGAGTTGACAATGAGCTAATGTTCCTGGAGAATTTCCAAGTAGGGGATGTAAAAGGCCATCTTATCAATAGTGTTGATTAAGCGCATATCTCTGCCCTTTTGCATTTTCCCACAGAATATCTTACAGCCCTAATATTTCTCAGAATATATTTTGGCAATAACTCAATTGCTCACTGAATATCAGTGTGACTGTCCCTACCCCTGAAACTTTTTCACTTTCTTTGTGATTAGATTATTTCTAATTTTAGTCTCCTGTCGTAAGCAAATGGAAGCGTGAGAGAATGGGTGTGAGTCCTAGGGGCCCTGTCTTTCCCTCTAGTGGTTGCAGCTGGCACGTAAGGAGATATTGGAATCAGCATTTAAAGAGCAGCCTTTAAGGGCTATAAGGCTAGAGTGGAGTTTGCATGGGTGGAAAATAAGCTCTCCTGGGTAAGCCCCTGAGTGTTGGTAGTAGGTTCCTCAGCAAAGCATAGCTGAAATACTGTGAGTGACACTTCTTATCTATGGCCTGAGGTTATACGCACAGAAAGAGCACAAAAAGCAGGTTTTCTTTCCAACTGTGGTCACGGTCTTAGCTCATCATTACTTAATAACTATTTAGAAAAAAGGAAAGAAATAAAAGGTGGGAGAGGAGTCAATACAATAAGTTGTGTTTCTTATTAAAATATTTCCAGCAGGTGCTGCAGAGCTGAGATGGCATGCTACCTACAAAGGAGTGCCATGCTACCTGTGAGTGCCCCCTACATCTGAGAAAAGAGTCTTTAATTGCCTCAGGTAGTTAGGTGTGTTTTTTTCCTTTCCCACTAAATTCATGAGTATAGATAAAAGCATAAATTCTCTTCACCTTCAAGGAAAAGTTTTTGGTCCCCCAGTGATTTTATTTTAGAAAGAAGCCATTTTATCAAAAACTTTAAGTATCCTCATTGCAACATCAACACTATTTCTTATGTCCACTGGTTGGCAGGACGCTCTCCTAAGCTCCATGAGAAGTTACATAATTTGGCTCCAGAGATTTTTTTATAGTCAAAAGCAGTAGCACTTAGCATCCCCAGCCCCTCCTGAGCATACACGGTGAGTGGCATTCGCATGAATGATGCATTTTCATCTACAGACCGAGTTGGGCACCGTTTCCAGCAAAGCCTTGGTCATGCTCCCTTTGTCTCCCAGTGAAGAGGGCATATTGCAATGCAAGTAGGAGGAACATTCAAGGGATCATCTCAATGTGTCCTATTTGTTTAAAGGAATACGTTGTAAGCTCTGGTATTTTCATTCTATAAGTAAAAGTTACTTGGGATTTACAGAACAACTGATCCTCACACAATGATGATGATGATGATGATGATGATGATGATGATGATGGTTGATCTATATGGAATGTTCTCTATATACAAAACACCACTCCAACTATTAGATGAACATGTGGGTGCATAGTTCATTTTCATGGCAACTGACTTAATCTGTAGTCCTTACTAACACCATCTGAAAGTACATTATTATCTCCCCTATATTGCAGGCAAGGACCAAGTTACTTACACAACATCATGCAAGCTGGTAATTAGTAGAATTAAAATTATGGTATTCCCCAGCCGGTATGGCCTAGTGGTTAAGCGTCGACCTATGAACCAGAAGGTCACCGTTTGATTCTCGGTCAGGACACATGCCCCGGTAGCAGACTTGATCCCCAGTGTGGTGTGTGCAGGAGGCAGCCAATCAATGGTTCTGTCTCATCATTGATGTTTCTACCTCTCTCTCCCTCTCCCTTCCTCTCTGAAATCAATTAAAATATTATGACATTGGTCAACATGACTTCAAACCTGCATCCTTTCCACAACACTAAAATGTTAGAGAATAGTGTCATACAACAGCAGGTTATTGTATTTACACTTGAGAACAACCAAGCAGCCACAGGTTCTCTTAGTTTCCTGCTAGGTCTTGGGAATCCAACTTTGCCCGGTTCTGGAGGAGCTGGGAGATTCACCCTGAAGCCCCTGGCAATGTAGCCGTTAGAGTTTCTTAGGAAATGAAGACCTGGTATTGTGACCACGCTGGGGGACTGGCAGGAAGGAAAGGGCACAGGGAAATTCCTCCATTTGACTTACAGAGAGCAGGTCTGGGAGTCTCACTTGCTAGGCACCGCTCTGATTTTCCTCTAGTCATTTGGGCACAATTACTGATTTGAGTCACACTCTGTATCTAGCAATATTCCAAGCCCCGCAGATAGCAATGGGCAGGCCAGGCCAGGTCCTGGCCCTCCTGATCCTTACATCCCCAGAGGAGAAGACAGAGAATGCCAGGACCCAAGTTCATGAGAACACTGACTGCAGAGAACAACAAATTCATTAAGGAACCCAACCCAGAGGAATGTAGGCCACAGTAACTGCGGCTAGGATCCCCCCAAAACAATTGCTGAAGAAACCAGAGGGTTATGCTGACTTCTTTATTCTATTTTCAAACTAGCCTACAATAAAGCAATACATTTAAAATGGATTCCTTTCAAAAATAATGTAAAAGCTTTAATACTATTTTAATTGATAAAAGCTAAGGAAAAATACAAAATGGACAGTCATGCAATATTGACAGTGGCTAGTCATAAAGAATAAGAGTGGTTAAGACAATACAGTAACCTAAGAATGTTTGTGACATAGTAAGAAAACACAGAACACAAAATTATCATAACTGTGATGTTTTACATGTATAAAACAAAGAGATGAACATCACCCAGACAATGAAGTCAGCTGAATAGTTGAAAAACGGGATCATAGATTAGATTTCCTTACCTGTGGTATTTATGAAATAACTTAAACTGTTCAACGATTTTGAAACAAAGCTAGCACGCAAATGATTCTGAATGACCCTCACCTACTTCATTGAGGGATGACATCTGTTTTCCTTATTTGACTTTCATATACACGGTTCTTCTACGAAAGGTTTAATGTATGTTGCTCTTGCAAATGGGTGCCCTAAAGTTCACATAAATTTATTTTCAATTTGGCAGTTAATCACCGTGGATAGACACACACACTCTGGGCAGCCTGCTTCATCCCTCAGGTGCTCTCCTTGAGGTTAGGTACACACGGCACTCGACTTGGTTCTCTCCTCTTTATTTTTTGTCTGTGTTGAGGTTACTTCCCTATATATCGAATTTACAAGCCCCCCTCACTGCAGGGTCTGGTAAGATGGCTAATTTCCTCCCCTAAGCTTGTGACAATTGTAATTTTAGAGTCTTTTCCAATTTTAGTTTCTTGTTTCCTTTCATTTCTTCGCATACCTAGCAGCTTTTATACCAGGTTTTGATGTTAAGCTGACTGCATTTTACCATGTGGAATGCAAAATGGGGTGTCTATGTAGAACAGCAAAAATTTTATTCTCAGAGGCAACTGATCACCAGCACGTGATCATATAAATCTTTCTTTGCGGGACTCTCATATGACTTAGGACAACCTGATTATGTCAGGGGCTGTGGGGTCAGGCTGTCTGAGCTGTGATGTGTTGCTCTGCTCTTTTTGTAAAGTAGTTTGCACCGAACACAGATGAGCACATGCGAATGTCTGTCTGATCTGTTGTCCATTCACCTCCGATGGTCAATCTAGAAGTCGGGTGAACCAGGAACAATGATCCCAGACCGAGGGAGACTTAATGATGGGCCTGAAATGGATGTTCCGACCAAGCAGTTACATGCTTACCGCTGGCCGCCTTCTCCCTGGGCCCCAGCAGAGCATCAGGGGGGTGTTCGGTGTCTGAAACACTGGCTGCTGTGTGTTTTCTGTCACATTGTGTACATAATATGTGCATTATAGTCCTGCCTTTTTTCTCCCTTCAGTCATTGATTCGGGTTCTTATCAAGAAGCCACTGTGTGACGAGCTGTGGGTATTTCCCTGGAGTCAGCCAGACATTAACCCTCTGTGTCATGGACCTTCCACAAGAGGCACAGATAGGAAAACCTTTAAACAAACACATCAGTGTGACATTGTGGAGACTTTGCATTGACAATGGGATCACAAGCGGCTGAGCTGGAGGCTGGCCACTTTGATTTGGTGGTCAGCGTGGGCCACCCTAAGAAACGGACCTTAGTTTTGTTGTTCTTTTTAAATCACTTTTTTTTTTCAATAAGGTAGCTTTATTAGCAGTTCATATCACAAGCCATGTACTGATTTTATTGTTTTTGGCAAACTCATGTTGGTAGTGGTGGTGGTGCAGTGGGTGGGGTTAAATGTCCTCTCTTTCTTCCCAGTGACATATGCATGAAGTGAGAAAGGGCTTTGCTGAAGCTTTTATAGGAGACTGGTGGGTTTTTGAAAAGTTGCCTTAGAAATACAGAATTTCTTACAAAATGTAGCACAGCCTAAATAGCCCTTCCTGTTTTAAAATTATCCTTCTTCTAGTGAGTGCTTGATGTCGTCTATCACAGATGGACCCCTTATTGTGAGGTTCAAGCTATTGTATTTATTTTCTCAATTTATCTTATCAAATTTTGCATTTCCTAATATACCTTACTAGCATTTTTCCTGCATTCCACCTTTTTCACCCCTTCTCTCACACCGCTTCTCTCTGGCAACCACTAGTTTGTTGTCTTATCTGTGAATCTCTTTAATAGATATATTCTTATTTATTTTTTATATTGATAGGATTACAGATATCTCCCATTTTCTCCTTCTTTTACTCCCTCTTCCCAGCTCCTAACCACCCCCCAGTTCTTCACCACCCTATTGCCTGTGTCCATGGGCTATGCATATCTTATATAATAAAAGGGTAAAATGCAAATTGACCATAACAGCAGAACCACTGGGAATGATTGGCCACTATGACACACATTGACCACCAGGGGGCAGATGCTCAATGCAGGAGCTGCCCCCTGGTGGTCAGTGCACTCCCACAGGGGGAACTCTGCTCAGCCACAAGCCAGGCTGATGGCTGCCAGTACAGCAGTGGTGGTGGGAGCCTCTTCTGCCTCCTCAGCAGCGCTAAGGATGTCTGAGTACAGCTTAGGCCTGCTCCCTGCTGGCAAGTGGACATCCCCTGGGGGCCCCTGGGCTGCCAGAGGGATGTCTGACTGCCAGCTTAGGCCCGGTCCCCTGGGGAGTGGGCCTAAGCCAGCAGGTGAACACCTCTCAAGGGGTCCCAGATTGTGACAGGGTACAGACTAGGCTGAGGGACCCCCCCAAGTGCACAAATTTTTGTGCATTGGGCCTCTAGTAAGTATATACATACTTTAGTTTATCTCTTCACTTTCCTGCATCCAGAAACTGACTTCTGAACTGAGATTGAAATGATGTAACCATCCAGGTGGAGAGCTGGGGGCTATGTATCTGGGAGAGGCAACAGGTGGGGAGGCCCACAGCAGGGATAAACTTGACTTAGGGGGTATCACCAATGGCATGGAAACTACTGTGGCTGGAACATAGTGAACTGGGAAGTAGGGAGGCAGACAGGAAGATGGAGGGGTGCTCATGGCCAGGTGAGGGACTGGCAAGCTATGGCCTGGGGGTAAAATCCCTCTAGCCCCCTGTGTTTGGAGGACTAAGAATGTTTTGTTTTGTTTTTTCAGATGAACACTTGCCATCAGTATGATGATAGGGAACACCGAGTTTGAATTCCAATTAAGCAAAATGTTATCCCCCCCACTGAGAAGAATTTCATTCTTATGATTATTAGTATAATATTACAAAAATGATACTTGTATATATTAATAACATTTTATCATTTAACAACAACATTCTTGTTTTTATATTTTGAAATTCATCAAAGACTTTTGTCAAAATCTATTTTCTCTTTTTTGATAAGATCATTGATTTTGCCTTTTGGCATACAAAACCTGAAATATTTATTACTGTCTGTCTTTACAGAAAAAGGTTGCTAACCCTGAGGGTTATATCATACCGACTATTGTGAGAACACATTTCTTTTTAAAATGATACTAGGTTATTTTTCTTTTCTTAATGATACCTGGTACCATTTTTTTTATAACACATACAGCTGTTGAATACCTACCTGTGATATAAGGAAATAATACAGATTGGAAAAAATAACCCTCAGTTTATAGATAAGAGTTTTGATATTTCTACTTCTGTCTCTGTTTTCTCTTTGTCTGCCAATCTAGTTTTTGAAACCACATACAGACATGTCCTTTGAGATACAATTAGCATATAACATTATATTACTTTAAGGTGTACAACATAATGATTTGATATACATATCTATTATGAAATATCACCATGGTAAGTTTAGTTTATATCCACCACCGCACAAAGCTATAATTTTTTTCTTGGGATAACTTTTAAGATCTACTCTCTTAGCAACTTTCAAATATAAAATACAATGTTATTAACTATAGTCACCATGCTGCACATTGCATCCCTAGGACTTATTCACTGTACTAGAGGCCCAGTGCATGACATTTGTGCACTGGGGGGTAGGGTCGTCCCTCAACCTAGCTTGCATCCTCTTGCAGTCTGTGCCTCTCAGAGGATGTCTGCCTGATGGCTGGGTGTGGGCCTAAGCCAGCAGGTGGACATCCCCCAAGTGTTCCTTAGTGCTGCTGCAGAAGCGAGAGAGGCTCCTGCCACCACCACTACACTCGCCAGTCATGAGCCTGGTTTCTGGCTGAGTGGTGTTTTCCCATGGGAGTGCACTGACCACCAGGGGGCAGCTCCTGTGTTGAGTATCTGCCCACTGGTAGTCAGTGTGCCTCATAGCAACTGGTCGTTCCACTGTTCGATCAATTTGCATATTAGCCTTTAACTATGTAGGATTAATTGATTAATATTACTTTGACAGTGAAAAACCTGACTATGGCACCTACAGTATGTGTACACACCTATGTGTATGCAATCTTGGCATACACATGAAATCATTTCAGAACTGCTTACCCATTCTTCTATGAGAAACATTTACAAACCAAAGCCCAGCATTTCCAACAGTGCTTATTGGCCTTTACCCTAAGAGTGTCTAGTCCAAGTTCTATTTCCAGACTTATTTAGTGTACTTCTTCTTTTCACTGCTCCCTTAGGAGAGGTTTCTTATTCATTTGTGATACAATGAGGTTCATTTGTTACTGTTCCTATTCCACATTGGGTTCCCTTCACATCCTGGTGGAATTTGCTTGCATGCTGATTTGTGTGTGTGTGTTGCTTTTTTGTTTGTTTGTTTATTTTACTGTAATTATAAGAGTCAATGTGCTGCTATCTCGTAAGCTCAGGGAGGTCTCTCTCTTTTTCCTACTCTGTTCCCTTCACTACTCCTTTCCACCTTTCCCTACCCACTCCACAGAAGTAACCACTCTATTTAGTTTCTCATTTATTCTACCTTAATTTCTTTCACACAAATGGACAGATGCCTGTTTGTGCTTATAGTGCCCTTTTCCTGAGAAGGAGACTATCCCACAGACCCTTTCTTATCTATCTGCTGGTTTTACTTCACAGCACTCTGGACGTCACTCCAAATCCATTTGTAGAACTTGTCCTCAGCATTCCTGCAGCCGCGTGAGCCTCCACATTGTGGCTATGACATCACCTACTCAGCACTCTCCCCAGAACGGGCCTTGAGGAGTTCTCCAAAATGTTGTCATTACAAACCAGGCCAAAGTGGGTAATCTAATGTGCGTGTATTTCCATACTGTTGGGGGTGCACCTCCAGGTAGATTCACAGAATGAACTGTAGGACAAAATGCACATGCATGTGTCCTGTTATGAGATTTTGCCAAATTCCATCCCTGAGGGGTTATGCCTGTTGGGGATAATGTGTGAGTCCCGACCCCCACAGCCTTTCCAACCGAATAAACTGTCACACTACTTAATTTGTGTGTGTCTGATGGGGGGAAATCACCACGTTGGCTCTTTGTGTCTCAATTTTTAATAGTTTTTTTTTTTAATTCTTTTGGGGACATTAGCTCTTTGATTGAGACATATGTTGCGTATATTTCCAGTTGTCTTTTGACTTCATTGATGTCGTTACTGTTTTCCATGGAGTTTTTTTGCTCTTGTAGTAATGCATCAGTCTTTCCTTCTGTTGGCTGGGAGTCACAGTTAGAAGGCTTTCTCACAGTGCAATTCACGTGGAGTTCACACATGCTTGGTCCTAGCACTTGCATAGTTTCAGCATTTTGTGCTTAGGTCTTTAATCTATTTGGAGTTTATTCTTATACATGGTGTGAAATATGGATCCAATTTTATCTTTTTCCAAGTGGCTGCCCAGTTGTCCCAACAGCATTTATTAAAAAAGTCCTTCTTCACTCCAGTGCTTGGAGATGCGACCTTCATTATGTACTACATTTCCGTCAGTACTTGGGACTACTTCCTCCTACTCCATGAGTTTATCAGTCGGCACACACACCTTGTCCCACTGCCTTCGTTACAGAGGCTTTACAGTATATTGTGATGTTTGCCTGGGCTACAATCCTCGGAGCTTTTCTCCTACAACTTGACTTCTTGCCCTGGCTATGGTTTTATGGTTGTTGTCCCAAATGAAGTTCAATAACGATTGTCTAACCATAAAATACTCACAAATGAGAAGCTTAGGCAAACATTTAGAAGTACATAAAGAAGGGGGACAAGGAAAGATAAGGAAAAAACCTTCTCCTCCCCCAAGACTATGACCCAGATAGAACACTGCTCATCAGCTATAGCACTCATTCCTGAGAACCTGTGTCCAGGCCCTAGGGCAGGCCAGGGAGAGAGCGGACCTCACGGAGAGAGTGGCCCTCACTCAGAGATGTGACTGAAAGTCCCAGTGTTGGGAAACACAACTTGGACGTGGTCCTTTCATAGACGCTTTCCTCATTGTGCTGTAAATCCCAGGAGATAAACTAGAGAATTTGAAATAAAGCCCCAAACAGAACTCATGATCTCCCTGGCATGCCAAGTCATTCACCCCTAAATCAATGGACACACTCCTCTTTTTACTGCCCAAATCTCGTCAATCACTCTGGTCTGTGTATTTCCTGCCATAATGCCAGTCAAGTCCACTCACTTTACTCTGGCTTCCTTTCACCCTCTAATCCAGGTCTCTGGGCTTGCTGCCTTTTTGTCCTAAATTCATTCTCTCTATCCACCTCTCTCTCCATTTCTTATCCAGCATCTGGAATGCTTATGATCTTTATGACATGACTCATTAGCTTCACATCTGTCAATTGCTTAAGACTGTTCCTGGACACCTGGTTCAAACTCTGCTATCCTGGTGCATGCAGGAGGCTCTGCACCATCTATCCCTGCCTGTCCCATGCTGCTGCTCCCCTCCTGTGCCACTCCCCTCCCATACTGCCACTCCCTTCCCATGCTGCTGCTCCCCTCCATGGTCCCTGTGCTAGCATCTCTTCACTGGCTGTCTCCAGCTTCTGAAAGTGGCCAGTTTCTTCTACGGGTTCTTTCAAAGCATATATGCTCCACCTTCTGTGGGAAAACTGCAGACCCCTCATCCAGGTTGAAACTCCCCTTCTTGGGGAAAACCTTCCCTGTGTCCCCACCTTCATCTGCGTTCTCTGCTCTGCATGCTCATTGAACTGCATGCTCTCCTTCAGATCTCTATAAATACTCTAATGTTCATGGATGGAGAGAAGATGGGGAAAACAAGGAAAAGCACAATTGAACCCTGAAAAGAAACTTTCCAACATCAGAGCAGTGCAGAGTCTGCAGTATTTTGGGTGCTGGTGCTGATGGGGTAGCTGCTGTGGAAAATTGAATAAAGTTTACTTACTCGCAGATAGACTCATTTAGATTTATGAATTGGAAATGTCTACCTTTTTATACAGTCCCTATAATTACTGTGGTTTGGATTACAACTTGCCACTGGAGATGTACCTCTCAAGCACTCGCATAACAAAAGGCGACTGTTTCTTACATTATGCTCAGCACTGCCAGGTGTTCTTCCATCATCAAATTGTTAAAGAAAACACACAAAACATATGTTTTCCATTGTTTCCTGCATAATCTGGAGCTATAGAAATGCAGAGTGCTCCTGCTCTCAGCAGAAATGAGTGAGCATGAAATATTCATAAGCTCGGTGTTTGTGATTATTAAGTAAAGGCCAATTCTGGTGAGCTTGTTATTTTTAAAATATGTAGTTATTTATTAAACTGAATGCTTGCTATGTGATAGAGCTCATTACAATAGAAGCCGAGATGGATCCCTCAAGAGGTACAAGGAACACTCTTGACAATAAAGGACGGGAAACCCTGGGAAGTATAGATGTACCTGGGACTCAGCACAATCCACACTTACCATCATCAAGGTCTTGAAGAGGCATCACATTATATTTATTCTAACTCCAGCACAGAAGTAGTGTTTAAGGCTCTGGGCTTCAGAGACAGTCACATCTGAATCCCAGTCTTCCTTTGCCATTTGTTAATTTCTGTGGTATTGGGCAGATACTAAACTTCGTTTAGCTTCCATTTTCTTGTTCTGATCTGCAAAATGACAACAGCCATCGAACAAGCTTCCCAGGCTGACTGTCAACAGAATAGGAGGTGACTCAGCACCTAGTGCCTGTCACAATGCATCCCACAGCATAATCAGTTAAGGCGGGCCGGGTATCATTTTATTGATTGTATTTAATATTTTCTCCTGCATGTCAGCATTCACCCTTTACAAATGGAAATGAAGTGGGAGCAATCTCTGCATCCAAACCTGCTGAGGTCAGACCCAGAGTAATGATGAAAAATTTGGATCCTATAGTAGTTCTACCCAATACAAGCACAGGGAAGCAGCCAAAATTCAGAGACAAAGCAACATGTCACAAATAAAAGAAATGGAAGAAAGCAAACTGCTGGACATAGAATTCAAAACCATGCTTATATGGTTACTCAAGAATCTTCTAGAAACCTCCAAAAAAAAAGGAAAAGGACCAGTCAGAAATGAAGCATACACTGACTGAAATAAAGAATAATATACAGGGATTCAACATTAGAGTAGAGGTTTCTGAGAAACAAATCAACAATTTGAAATATGAGGAGGCAAAACACACCCAACCAGAAGAGCAAAAAGAAAAAAGAATCCAAAAATATGAAGATAGTGTAAGGAGCCTCTGAGACAACTTCAAGCATACCAACATTCACATTATGGAGGTGCCAGAAAAAGAGAGAGAGCGAGATATTGGAAACCTCCCTAACTGGTTTGGCTCAGTGGATAGGGTATCAGCCTGCAGACTGAGGGGTCTCAGGTTTGATTCCGGTCAAGGGCATGTACATTGGTTGTGGACACATCCCCAGTAGGTATGCAGGAGGCAGCTGATCAATGTTTCTCTCTCATTGATGTTTCTAACTCTCTATCCCTTTCCCTTCCTCTCTGTAAAAAATCAATAAAATATATATTTAAAGAAAGATATTGAAAATCTATTTGAAGAAATAATGACAGAAAACTTTTCCTACCATAAGAAATAGACTTACAAGTCTAGGGAGCAGAGAGAACCCCAAACAAGAGGAACCCAAAGAGCACCATACCAAGACACATCATATTAAAATGTCAAGGGTTAAAGACAAAGAGAGAATCTTAAAAGCAGTTAGTTACCTACAAGGGAGTGTCCATGTGACTATCAGCTGATTTCTCAACAGAAACTTTGCAGACCAAAGGGAGTGGCAAGAAATATTCAAATGAATAGCAAAGATCTACAGCCAAGATTATTCCACTTGGCAAAGCTATCATTTAGAATTGAAGGTCAGATAAAGAGCTTCACAGACAAGAAAAAGCTAAAGGAGTTCATTACCACCAAACCAGTATTATATGAAATGCTATTCTTTAAGAAGAGGAAGAAAAATATAGAAAACATGAACAACAAAATTGCAACAAATATATAGCTATCAACAATTAAATCTAAAAACCAAAGTAAATGAATAAAAAATATAATGAACAGGATAAACTAATAAATAAAATAGAATCAGAAACATGGAAATGAAACAGACTGATGGTTCTCAGAGGGAAGGGGGGTGAGGGATGAGAAGAGATTAAACAAAAATCTTATATGCATACTATCTGGCCAGTGCACAAAATTCATGCACAAGGGGTGAAATTCAGTTTGTCCTGGGCCCTCTTGCAATCCCGGACCCCTCGGGGATGTCCAACTGCTGATTTAGACCCAATCCCTGCAGTTGAATCCGGCAGCCCTCTCACTATCCGGGACTGCTTGGCCTAATTGCTCTCCTGCCTGCCTACTCGCCCCTAATCGCCTGCCTTCCTTCCTGCTCAATGCACATCATAGCGACTGGTTGTTCTATGGTAATGGTCACTTAGGCTTTTATATATATAGATATGGAATACCTATGGACACATTCAATAGGGTGGCAAAGGCCTGAAGTGGGATGGGAACCAGGTGGAGGGAGATAATGGGGGGAAAAAGAGGGACATCTGTAAACTCTCAACAATCAAGATTTTAAAAAAAGAACAAGTTCAAAGGGGACATGGCTTTGTATCTTTAAGACTTTTTCTTCCTTCTTGATCCTTATAATAAAGATAATGGTGAGTTGATTTATCTAAATGAAATGAGAACTGATAAATCAAAATGGTTTATAAATTTGGTGTAATTATGTAAACCATGGCAGCTTTTGTCTATTTAATTAATTTAACAAATATTTAGGGAGCATTTGTTCTTTGATGGGACCACTTTGAATTGGCTACATACAAAAGTAGATACACGTCCAATATCCTTTTTTTCTGTAAGCTTCCCCTATATCTCCTCTCAGTAGGAAGAAAATAAGCTTTTGATATTAAAAACCCCCAGCTAATCTACTATTGTAACTTGATTAATTAATATCTCAAATATGATCACAAATTGTCTTTCCTATCCAGGCCACCTTGAGAAGCCTAATATTTGTCTTTGTGAGTGTGCAAGTGTGTGTGTGTGTGTGTGTGATGAATAGTGAAATATTGAAAGATTGAAACATTTCTTCCAATAACAAATCATAGGAAAAATATAAAACAATACTAACAGTTGCTAGGATACTTTATATAATACATTTATTCAAAGGAATATTATGCCCTTCCATTTGTCCCAATGATTCCACTTCTGGAAATATATCCTAAAACCCCCAAAACACCAATCAGATAGAATATATGCACCCCTATGTCCAGAGCAGCATCATTTACAATAGCTAAGATTTGGAAACAGCCCAAGTGCCTATTATTAGATGAATGGATAAAAAAGCTGTGGGACATTTACACTCTGGAATACTATGCAGATGTGAAAAAGAGGGATATCTTACCCTTTGGAACAGCATGGATGGACCTGGATAGTATTATGCTAAGTGAAATAAACTAATCTGAGAAAGACAAATATCACATTATCTCACTTATTTGTGAAATCTAATGAACAAACAAAAAAGGAATATTGTTCAGCTCTAAAAAAGAAGAAGGTACACCTAAATGAGAGGCAGTGATTTCATATTGTGTGGTAACATTGAAGGGTGGTTTGGGGCATGGAATCTAGATAAAAATCATATTCCAATTCCCACTGTGTAATTTGAGGTAAGTCACTTGACTGCTATGTACCTCAATTTCTCTCTCAAATAGGGTGATATTAGCCTCTTTCCCATAAGCTGTTACATGGAACTAGAGCAATGGCAGGTTTAGAATATATACTATATATGTGTATGTTTGTGGTCATTATCACTGCCATCATTCCCATCATCACTCCCATCATCATCACTCCTCTCACCATCATCATCCTCACCATCATGATCACCATCATCATCACTAAAGTAAGCCACCTCAAAGTAAGCCACACATTATTAAACACAAACTCAAAGTGCTTAATTGTGTCCGTAAGTTACTATTTATGTTTAAAAACGTGTATGTTAGAGAACAGAAAATATGAGTCTGTGCACACAACACATATTTCTGGAAGAATTTAGAAGAAATTTTCCATGTTGTTATCTCTTTGGAAAGTGAATGGAAAACTGGATAACATGGAGAGAAAGGGCTAGAAAGTTATTCCTAATTTAAAAATAATTCAATCTGTTGTAAATGTTTACCATATACACATATCACCTATTCAAAAAATAACACTAAGACCAAGCTAGGTAAAATAATCATATGCACGCATCATTTAAGCAATAATTTTATATTTCCATCATCTGGGCCACATCGAGGAGCCTAATATTTGTCTTTGTGAGTGTGTGTGTGTGAGTGTGTCTTTGTGTGAGTGTGTATGTGTGTCTTTATGAGTGTGTGAGTGTGTGTGGGGCTGTGGTATGCTGACATCTCAGTCACACAGGATTCATCATCATCAAGGTAAAGCAGGGTAACATGACGCAGCACTGCCTCCATCTTCAGCAAAACCTTGAATACTTTTGACAATTAAATACCCTGGAATGAGTTGAAGCAATTCAAGGCCCAGAAAGCATGAGGCAAGGAAAATAAACTCCTCTGCCCATGTCAAACCCAAGGCCCTCAGCACTCATGCGGCTGTATGTGGGAGGCCCTAAGGAGTCCCCTGAAATAGGGTCAATGGCAGTTTGCCTCAGTAAATTTAAAAGCAAGTTTTACTAAGAGGAGTTGTTTCCTCCAGGCCACTACAGCTATTAAAACTAAGAGAGCCCTGACCGGTTTGGCTCAGTGGATAGAACATCGGCCTGCGGACTGAAAGGTCCCAGGTTTGATTCCGGTCAAGGGCATGTACCTTGGTTGAGGTCACATTCCCAGTGGGGAGTGTGCAGGAGGCAGCTGATCGATGTTTCTCTCTCATTGATGTTTCTAACTCTAAATCCCCCTCCCTTCCTCTCTGTAAAAAAAATCAATAAAATATATTTTTTAAAAAAACTAAGAGGAAGAAGAGAGACAGCATAAAAACAGTTAAAACCACCTTGAATGACACATTATGTGATTGCTTTCCTAAGTAGCCACAGCATCACTTAAAGCATTTTATTTAATCCATGGGGCAAAGCCTCAAGGTTTCAAGCTTCTGTGCTTGAGCTGAGCAGAAGCGTCTCAGTGCCATGTGGCTTTTGAAAGATGCTTGTAAAGTTTTCCAAGAGGGACTGTGAGCAGATAAGCACCCAGAGCTGGGGATCTTAGACCTGAGACAGGAGGCAGAACACACTTCTTTGAAGTTTTACCAGCAAAATAGGCAATCTTGAGGGACCATGTTTCAAGCACCACCCCCACCCCCCCCACACACACACTTGTAATACACACCTCTCCTGATGGTCAAAGCAGAAGGCACCATCTAGCTCCTGCTTTCAGGGGAAACACATATGACCAGAAGGCAGCCATCCGCAGGTGTTTTCCTTCAAGGACGTGCAGGAAAAGTGACAAACCGTTGAACTTGGCAGGAACATGCATTATGCACTTGCTGTGGCCTCTCATCAGAATGCATTCCTGCTTTGTCCTTGGGTCTGGAACAGAGGGCTTGGTTCTGACCGTGGCTCTGCCTCTTACTAGCTCTATAGCACTAGGCTCACTCTTTAACCTCTTGGGGCCAAATTTTCCATTTTGAGATATTGGGATAAATATTGGGATAAATAAATTCATTCAACTAATACCTGAGTTGTTAGTCTTTGCAGGATTAGAATGGTTGTTGTGCATTAAGCACTAGTTACAGGGGTACAAAGAGAGGCTTAGGGAAACTTAGTGGGGGAGAGGAAGCAAAATAATTTTCCATCTACTTTCTATGGTTCATGGATGAGATCCCCATGTGATCAAAGACAGGTTATCAGGAGAAAAACAGAAGTTCAGTAACGTATTCCTCCTATCTACATGAGGATTGTCAGAAATGACCCAAGCCATCACCTTAAAGTTATCTTCAGCTAATGACAAAAGAAACCTGGGCCCTAACTGCTTTGGCTCAGTGGATAGAGCATTGGCCTGCACACTGTGGGGTCCTGGGTTCGATTCTGGTCAGGGGCATGTACCTTGGTTGTGGGCACATCCCCAGTAGAGTGTGTGCAGGAGGCAGCTGATCGATGTTTCTCTCTCATCGATGTTTCTAACTCTCTATTCCTCTTCCTTCCTCTCTGTAAAAAAATAAAAATAAATCAAAAAGATAGATTTTTTTTTTTAAGAAAGGAAGCTGGGGATGGTGGGGAAAGTTAGTTATGAGGTTATCAGGCAAAGTACAGTAACCCAGGGTGTGGTTGTTATGCAGCTTTAAACACTTTCTCATTAGTAAGTTCTTAGAGGCTTATTCTTCCTGGTACAGAGTTGTAGACATCCTTACAAAGAAATATTTCCCTTATAAATGTAAATATCTCTTACAAACGGGTAATTTCGTAGCTTTCAATTTATCTGCTGTTCTTGAAAGTAATTTGCCTAAAATAATCTTATGCCAAAGAGGTATATTTTGGGGTGACCAATTCTGCTCCCACTCACCTTCATTCTAGGTGATCCCAATGAAATAGTCTTCCTTAAGGCTATTGATAAAATCGGAGATACATTCCTGCCAGGGTTATAGATAAGATGAGAGGGGCCTCCTTGATTAAGGAGGATTTGAAAGGATAATGCCTACCTCCAAAATTTGATGTGTGAGAACCAAGAAAATGCAAGTAAAGCTGTTAGTAGTGCCAAACACAGATTACACACTAAGCAAGCACAGCTGTTATTCATCTCAGCCTGATTTTCAGTTTTTCAGAGAAGCCACCCAACTGGTTCAAATCCTTCTGTTATGTACTTCAGAAATCCTGCTACCTCTCCTTCAAGGCATTCTCACACGGATGATTTTATACCAACTTGGCTAATTATTTGATCAAATTCTGACGTTCCTACTGCCGCTTGGGCTCCGGCTTTTGATTGCTGCTATTTTTTTTCTCTCCATTCTCTTCTGAACATCTTGTCCAAGCCTGGGAAACACTCGTATTTTAATAAATAAATGACCCTATTGAGTAATTAATTCTCTTTTTCACTCTCTTTCATTTTAGACAATCAGACCAAATATTTCTCTTTGGTACCAAACCCGGGATCTAAATATCTAAATCTAGATATCTGACTATTCAGTGTGACTACAAGATAACTCACTGTGACCCAGACACAGGCCAGGAATGATACTATGGAGCTCGAATTTCTCAGGGTACTGCTGGCATTTTTTCTTACCTAGAACCTGATCTTGCTAGAATTTTTACTTCCTCTGGCATCATTTGTGTTGTTGACTGTACTGTAAATATGTTTAGGTCCATGACTGGCTTTTGGTGACCTTAGTAGGCTTTCTAAAAGATCTTGGATGGCAAACTGTCTCCCAGTTCTTTTAATGCCCCTGCTGCACACTCTTTCATAACATCTACCTGGCAGGTGCACTAGCTGTACAATGCATTCAGCAATAATTACCTCTGAAATCTTAAACCACACACGGTGTCAGCACCTGGGAGGGATTTAGCTGAATGCCCATGTTAGCTTGAAGCTCAGACTAAAGAAGAAAGAAACACCTGCTTTTGGCATTTTAACACTATTTGTGCAAATCTGTGGGCACATTGTGCGTGCCATGGCAGGGCACAGTCCCACTTTGCTGCCCCTGCATTCTTCACTTCTTTTCCCAGGTGAGTTATTGTCTTCCTTGGGATGTACCCATATTCAATTTTCATTGTCACTCCAAACGGCATTTTCATTTTGGATCTATGGAAGACCAAGGTCGCGTCAGATAATAGAATCAAATTAACAGAGGGTCAAATGTTCAGGCAGGAATGTGAAATCATTAGCAAAAGGGCAGCCTGGAAAAGCTTATGCAAACATGAGGGAGAAGAATGCAGATGAGGACAAACGGAAGGACTGGCTGACCAAACCGTAAGTCTCCGTAGGGGTGTGCTGGCACGTAGTGGGCACTCAAAATGATTTTGTAGGGTGTCCAACTGTCCCAAGTTACCCAGGTCATACAATTTTCAGTGTTAAAAGAAGTGTTAATTTTCAGTGCCAGGGATACTGGGACAAGTTGGTCACCTTAGATTAGCTTTTAAAGGGCAAATAACAGCCCCCCCCCCCAAGATATAGCACTCAAGCTATATCTTAAGCATATAAATTATTCTGAGTTGAAAGGAGTTGCGATCCTGAGGGTTCACAAGAAACTTTTACCACTTTTTTAAAAAGTTTAAATTAGGGTTTTTTTTTCTAATAAGAATTATCACCAGAAATAACTTTTTTATGATCTATTTATAAGGAAGGGCAAACTTCTAAATATGGAACATTTGCTCTTCTTATTGTCCTTCAAATGACCTTCTCTCATCTGAAGCCCCAAGGTGCCTGACTTCATCCTTAACTCAGAATGTCACATTCCCTCATTTCTCCAAAGGTATCAGCCTCTGCTCCCCTTTCATGTGTGTGGGATCTCTGACTCATGTATGTGAGTTTCCTATATGTACATATGTATTAAATTTGAGCATTTTCTCTTGTTAATCTGTCTTGTGTCCATGTGATTATTAGGCCAGTCCAAAGAACCCAGAAGTGTAGAGGAAAGTTTCTTCCTGTCCACAACATGGACTGACCTTGGAATTTCCTAGTAGTTCAGACTCATCTGACTAGCACCTATAAAAACCAATGTCTCCCATAGGATCCCGATCCCTTCATTCTTCCTCTTTTTCCAACTGTGAAGTTCGAAGCACACATGATACTGTGTCCCATTGGACAGTATCCTTGAAGATGGAAGGATGGATGAGGGCAGAAAGAAATGTTGCCTTTGGAGATCTCCAACATATTCTATCTTTCCTTTCATTCTATTTCAAGCAAAGAAATAGACACCCAAGAGCTTTCAAAATGTAATTTCAAATTCAAAGGCAGGGCTGATGCTCTGAAAATCTATCAGATACTCTCCCAAGAGCTGTTCATGCCCAGCCAATGGGTAACTATGGCACAAAGGTATGACTACCATAGGGGAGGGGGAAAAATTCCTTCTTCCCTTCTAAGTCCTTGTGCTGGTGTAATAATAAAATTTACATGAGATAGAGCAACAAGTTTAGTTCATATGGGAGTTTCTTAGGAATAGGGGATCCCAGAACAAATTGGGTAGTTGAAGTTGATAGTCTGATAGTCCATCTTGAGCTAAGGAGAAAGGGGATGTGCTGTTCAGGCTTCAAAGGGAAGGTAGGCAATTCTTGAGTAGATGAGAAGATTGTTCTTATCAGGCAAACAAATTCTTACTGGGCCAGCCAGACACAATAGGACACAGAGGGGAGTCTACCAACAGACTTTGCTGCTTCCTCCCTGCCTGCTACACTTAGTTCACTTCATGCTAAGGTGATAGCTCCCTTCCTTTAAATAGGTGTTTCTATCTGAATTCCACTAGGCAGGTGAGGGGGAGGCAAAAGGCTCTTCTTGAGTCTTTTTTTTTAATAACCAACTTAAAATAACCAATATCTCCAAAAGGTATATTTTGGGGCATCAAATTCTGTTCCTCTTCATCACTGTTCTCTGGGGCATGGAGATGTAAAGGGTGGTCAGAGAAGTAACACAAAAGTAACTCAAAACAGAGGACCCTGCAGCCTAGGACACTCCTCCTGGAGTTTATTTTTTTATTCTTGCAATTAGGAAACACTTGAGCCATCAAAGACAGAAAGGAAGACTAAGCAAGCAAAGAATTGAGGTTATTGTCTAAGAGATAAGACTGCAGTTGTACATGGATGATCCAGAAGGAAAATAAAAAGGAAAAAGCTTTAAGGTGAGGAAAGGAAACCCATCAGAGTTCAGAAATCCCCACAGGGCATCAATAAAGTGAAGGGAGAGATTCCTACATAGGGAGATAATACAGACAGCAATGGCTGGAAGCTAACAAAATAAAGTCCTGGGTTTGATATCACAGAGTTACTATGCAGCTAAAAAAACAAAACAAAACACACACACACACACACACACACACACACAAAAAAAAAAAAAACCCAAAATAACAAACCAGGACAAGCCCTGCCTGTGGGAGGTTCACTCAGCTCCATGAATTCAAAGCAAAGAGGCTGTTTTGGAAGAAACTGGAAACAGGGCATGCAGCCATCTTGCAAAAATAAACAAGGTTCCAGTGGCTGGCACAGTCTCTGGGCACACCTTGAACTCTTGGCTTCTCCAATTTTTAATTGGATCTCAGAGGCAGTACCAGAGGAGCTGGAAACACTACCCACATCCTGGAACCATACCCCCCACCAGCCTGGCCGCGCTCCCCCAGGCCCAGGCTATGCTGGACAGGAAGTTGGGGCCCCACCTTCAGGAGGGAAAAAACAACGGAAAAACCCTTTCATGCTTTCCCAGGTAACAGCCACACAGAACTAGAATATCCATCAAATCCATGTAACTCCGCAAGTGAAGACATAAACTGAGGAGCATTCAGGATGCTGCTTTGAGATATCGGAGATGCCTTGGATGGAGTACCTGTTTGCATGGTGCCTTGCGCCTGGCTGCCAGGTTACTGTGGGACATCCTGTCACACACATATTGAGCATTCAACACATGTTGTTATTGAATACCTACTGTGTTCCATGTTTTGTATACTTACTGTATGTATTGCCTCCTTCACATATTGAATACCTACTGTATACGTTGGAGTATTCTAGACATTGTAGATAGAGTAGAGAACAAAGCAGACAAAATGTCTGCCTTCGTGAAACTTACATTCTAATTGGCCAGGCAGGGGTAAGAACAAACCAATAAATATAAAACAGATATTTTATATAAATGCAAAAACAGAGAGAATAAAGCAGGACTAATGAATAGTCTGTGGCAGGAGCAATATTTTAGAATAGGTTGGTCAGGCCAAAGCTTGGGGAGGGATTGAGCCGAGATCCGTATGAACCATAAGATACAAAGATGATCCTAGGCCACTGGAGCTGCTGATTGTAGAGCCCACATGCTGTGTAGTGAGGAACTACAGGGCCACAGTGATGGCAGGAGCCGGACCACAGTGCTGGGCAGGGAGATGGGAGGAGTGTTTAGTAAATATAATTTGAAGGTCAAGTTGATATGGTGTGGCTTCCTTCTGACACAGAAATGCCACATACTAGTATCTCTCTTCTTAAGCAGCCATTGTGACAGACTCTAAATTCAGTCCCCAAGGCAACCAAGGGAAATAAGCATAAGGCCTAAAACAGAGAAAGCAGAGGATTTCTCCTGATGCAAGGCCTCTCCTGTTTGATCCACTCATGCATTCCCTCTTCCACTCACTCATTTTGTAAGGATTTAGTTAGCATCTGAAACCTCTCCAGCACTGTGCCGGGCATCCCAGAGAAACATGAAGAAGGCACAATGCTATGTTTAAGGAAGGAATTTGCTGATGAAGACAAATA
The DNA here is from genome assembly GCA_004026665.1 of Murina feae. Taxonomy (NCBI): domain Eukaryota; kingdom Metazoa; phylum Chordata; class Mammalia; order Chiroptera; family Vespertilionidae; genus Murina; species Murina feae. The sequence continues at coordinate 32,960 of PVJC01015495.1, forward strand.
GATGTTACAACAATGATGGTGAGTGCCCTCATGTAGTTTGTGCCCAGTGCTGCATGTGATCCTGGGAGTCAACGTCAGCTAGGGAGCTCTCACAGGGTGAGAAGGTAACCCAATGACATCCTCTGAGGCAAGAGGAGGAGCCAGCCGGGTAAAGTCAGGGAGGGAACCGGAGCAGGAGGAGGGAATTCCAGACAGAGCAGGGCCTGGTTAGAAGGACAGTTGGTGGGTGAGAGGACATAGAAAGTACAAGGGACGTCAGCAGGTTGGTGCTGCCAGAACGACATTTCTCATACTTCCCTAAGGACTGTAATTCCTTGCAACCAGGCAGATTTTCAGACCCTCCCCTGGGAGATGCTGATCCAGTAGATAGGTGCATGGTGGGAAATGGTGTTTGTATTTTCCAAAGTAAGTAACCCTAGAAGTTGATTCCCATGAGGTTTGTGGCCCGCTATCCTAGATGATAAAGAGTCGGGGTGGGATATGTGCAACCGGAGAGACGGACAGGCCCAGAGAGGCCACATACGTGATGTATGTATGGGCAAAATCCATGGACTTTGTCTATATGTTAGCAACTAAATTTCCCGACAGTTTGAAAAAAAAAAAATGAAGGAAGGAAAAAAGGAAGAAAGAGACGGGGGCAGAGAGAACGAAGGAAGAAGATTGGAGAACTAACAAGGATGATTAGATTTTATTTTGGCCAGGAAGAAAATAACCTGCCCACACACTATAATTCTCTATTATTTCATAGAAAATAAAAGACTTAAAATGAAAATATGTCAAAAGACATGATCTCACAAAAAAGAATTAAAATGTATTGGTTTTTGTGACCATAACAGGTTGCCATAAACTTTGTGGCTTAACGTAACACAACTTTATTATCTTACAATCTGGAGATTGGAGGTTCGGCCTGGGTCTCATTGGGCTGAAATCAAGGAGTTGGCAGGGGTAGACGCTGCTCACATTCACTGGCTTATGGCCCCTTTCTCCATCCTCAAGACAGTAGTGATGGGTTGAGTGCTTTTCACATAACATCTCCCTGATTCTCTTCCAATAACCATGTTCCTTTACTTGACCCAAATGGAGGGAGGTTCTTTGTTTTTAAGATTCAAGTGATTCCATTGGGCTTACCTGGATAATCCAGGACTTATTCACTTTGTTTTCAATGTCTCTAAATCCATCACATCTGCAAAGTCCCCTTTGCCATGTAAAGTAACATAACCAGGTTCTGAGGGTTCGGAAGTGGACTCTGGAGGGCTAGGCAGGGCATTACTTTGCAGACCACAAATACATTACATGGACAAAGTCCAACTTCGTGAGAGTCACCTTCCACTGTCCTCAGTTTCCCCACCTGGCCCTGGACCAGCAGTGGCCCACCAGGGAGGACTCTCCCTGGACTATCAGAGGATGCTCATGACCCGGGAGCAGCATTCAGCAAAGAATTTTAAGCTCAGGTCATTTACTCTTTAGTACAGAGGATTCCACAAATATCCAGTTAATGCAGATACTAAACAGTTATTCATCAAAAAGAGAATTCTTTTATTTTAATTCCAAATTAAAATTGAAAAATTTCTTCAGTGCCATTTTATACTTAATATAAACTGATATCCTTAAGAATAAAAGGTTTCAGCCCTGGACAGTGGCTCAGTTGGTTGGACTGTCCTTCCATAAACCAAAAGGTTTTGGGTTTGATTCCCAATCAGGGAGTGTAATAATGGGCGCCTTTCTCTCTCTCTCTCTCTCTCTCTCTCTCTCTCTCTCTCTCTCTCTCTCTCTCTCTCTCTCTCTTTCTCTCTCTCTCTCAAAATCAATAAAAAATATATCCTAGGGTAAGAATTAAAAAAAAAAAAGATGAGAAGTTTCAGTAGTTCTGCCCCAAAGTTAGTTGCTGAAAGCTTTGCCTTAGACACATGTAGTTCAAGTCTGTAACAGTCTTTTTTTTTTTTTTTTGAGTAAATGTCCTCCCCTGTTACCTACCTGTAGATTTTGCTTCATGAGAAGGCTTGTGTGAGCTGGGATTGA
>PVJC01015496.1:0-35106 GCA_004026665.1 Murina feae
TTTAGTGTATTTAGACCTTTCATGTTTACAGTGATTATTAAGTATTTGGATTACTATCTATATTTATAACTAGAGGCCTGGTGCACAAAATTTGTGAATGGGAGGAGGGTGTCCCTCAGCCCAGCCTACACCCTCTCCAATATGGGGGCCCCTCAAAGGATGTCCAACTGCCCATTTAGGCCCACAGGAATAAGGCCTAAACAAGCAGTCAGACATCCCTCTCACAATCCAGGACTGCTGGCTCCCAACTGCCCGCCTGCCTGATTGCCCCTAACCGCTTCTGCCTGCCAGCCTGATCACCCCCTAACCATGCCCCTGCCAGCCTGATCGACACCTAACTGCTTCCCTGCCAGCCTGATCACCCCCAACTGCCCTCTCCTGGTCACCCCTAACTGCCCTCCCCTGACAGCCTGGTCCCCCTCAACTGCCCTCCCCTGCTGGCCATCTTGTGGCAACCATCTTGTGGCCATATGGAGGCATCCATCTTGTGTGTTTAAGTGATGGTCAATGACTAATTAGCATATTGGGGGTAATTAACATATACCTTTATTTTTTAAATATATTTATTTATTGATTTCAGAGAGGAGGGGAGAAGGAGAGAGAGAGAGATGGAAACATTAATGATGAGAGAGAATCATTGATCAGCTGCCTTCTACATGCCCCCTACTAGGGATGGAGCTCGCAAGCCAGGCATGTGCCCTTGGCTGGAATCGAACCTGGGACCCTTCAATCTGCAGGCCACTCTATCCACTAAGCCAAGCCAGCTAGGGCAGCATATCTCTTTCTTAGATAGAATTTTTTGTATTCATTGTTTTTATTTATTTGTTTATTTATGTCTTCTCTTTTTTGCCTTATTTGGTTCTAATTGAGCATATTTTATTCTATTTTTTCTTTGATGTTAGCATATCAGTTATACTTTTTAAAAAATTTAAATCTTCAGTCGTTGTTCTAGAAATTACATTTAAAATTAATTTAAATTCTCTTTCAAATAACATTATACTAATTTGAAGGTAGTGCCAGTAACTTAGAGTATATGGTATTCCTCCCTCCAATCCCTTCTTATATTGCTGCCATTCATTTCACTTATACATAAGCTACATTTACTAAATGCATTGTGCTATTAGTATTTTGAAGAAACAGCCACAGATACTTGTATTTCTAGTTTTAAAGAAATTTTAATTATTACACTTCCAATAATTAGCCAATCTTCCATCAGGCTATTTATAATATCGCAGATGAATTTACACAAATCCAGCTAAGGTCACTTCTGAAATACAGTGGCAATGATTTTACCAATAGTGTCTGAAACAAATTGAGGTCAGTGTACATTTTCTCATAGCCTTGCTCTTCGCTTTCTTCCATAAACTGCAGAAGGTTTCAATTTACTGAAGCACCAGGGTAGGTAAGATCCAATCAAAGTAAAAGCAAAATCAATAAATGCTAACCTGGAAAGGCTAAATAGCAGTGACATCAGTCACAGAGAAAAGTTGTTTGCAGGCTTGAGACACTATTGTTCTGTAATGGTGAGAGAATAAAACTGCAACTATGGGCACTTGTGTTATTTACCCAAATATATTTACCTGCAGACAAAGAGATAGCAAATGAATTGCATTGTGTTGATTGAGAGACTAGAGCTTAAGGACAAAAAATAAATGTGATCTTCTCACCTAATAATATGAAAATATCTTGGCATTTAAGCGCATTTTAAAAATAACATGTTCTCAAAAAATAAGTCAGACAATGTTTAAATTTGTGGTAATGTTTATATATATATGGTTATTTTTTTTTTAATTTATGCTTTTAAAACACATTTTTTTGTGGGAAAAGAGTAAAATCGGATCCACCAGGGAGACTGTCAATGGACATGAGGAAACATACATTGGAACCTCTAGTTGGAACCGGCAAAAATAAAAATGTTTTACATCGTTGTCGTGTGTGCGCCGTTTGTAAACTACGCAGTGAAACGTGGTACATGTGCCAGTTTTGTAATGTGCCCCTGCACAAAGGAAAGTGTTTTGAACACTACCACACAGTGAAGCACGCGATTTGGCGGGAAAATGCCCGATTACAAAGTGGTAAGCCCTAGCTGGTTTGGCTCAGTGAATAGAACATCAGACTTTGGACTGAAGGGTCCCAGGTTCAATTTCGGTCAAGGGCACATGCCCTGGTTGTGGGCTCAATCTTTCGTGGGGAGGATACAGTTGGCAGCAGATCAATGATTATCTCTTAACATTGATGTATCTATCTCTCTTTCCCCATCCCTTACTCTCCGAAATCAATAAAAATATATTTTAAAATTTATACTTTGAAGACATATGCGCAAAGCTGTACATCCATTTTATATCTGGAGAAAAATATATTAAATGTAAAGAAAGACTAGAACTATGGCTCAAAAATACATCAAAAGCAGTTAAAAGCATATGTGTTTGAGTCTCCATTTTGTCACTGCTGCATGAATTTGATCGAGTTATTTATCTTCATTAATGCTATTTTTATATTTATAACACAATATCACTTACTTAATATGATATTTTATGTATACTATAGTCTAAGACACATTAGGCATTCATTAAATAATTATTGAATAATTGAATAAATGACAGCATGTCATAGTAAACCATGAACACATTGGATCTGTACAGTTATAACAACATACTTAAGAAGGACTGATTTTCAATCAATAATTTTGTGAAGTTTAAATGAGTTCAATTATTTGAGTGCCAGCTATAGCTTGTGACACAGTTTGTTTTCAGTTTATTTTTTACAATTTTAATATTGTCATCCATTTTCTCTTCACTGGTTCATGAATCAACCAAAAACTTAAAATTCCTAAGGAAATTATCAGCTTGTATCAATTTTTTCCATGTATGGAAATACAGTTGAGATAAAAATTATATACATCTGGTATGATCATATAGAAAGCTGTAATTCTGAACTCCTGATAATATTTTAACAATGATTTTTTGCACTACTCTATCATATAGTTTGCTGTTCCACATCCAGTACGAGGAAGGTTATACTCACATTTACCTTCAGATCATCATTTCAGCCCTTGTTATTTAAGTACACAGGCTTTATATTAACCCTCTAGTTTAGCAAAGATAGTTCTCTAGCTAGGATGCACGTTGAGTTTATCATTTTAAACTCAGCATACTCCTTTTGAGCAGTGTCTGCTTTTCCCAGAGATGTTATAGTTCATCTGGGAAAAAGATGGGTTTTAGGACAGAGTACTGGAACTAGGATGAGGCTTACGTATATTTGCTTAGGAGCAGACAAGTTTAAGGACATCACATTGTCTACTACGTGAATCAGTTTGGGGCCCATATGGGTATCGTCCTCTTTCACTTTTACCCTTTTGTTATCGCCTAACGCCTAATAAAATTTTGATTTAATGCCTAGTTTGATCTCATTTCTTCCAGGTGGGATGGCTGAAAGGGTCAAGCAGATAAGTGCATTAAGGAGAAAGACGAGCTCCTTGAGAACCGCATATTACCATGCTAACGGAGGGGAGATCCCAAGGTTAAGATAAGCAGCGAAACAGTCGGGGAACAAGAATGTGGCCTCACGAAGTCTAGCTGCATTTTTCATCCAAATATCCTTTCTTTGACAACTTGATGATGTGTATTATTCATCCTTAAAAAAGAGGAGAATATTTCCATTAACGACAACATGGTAAACCTGGAGGACATCATTATGTGAAGCATAATTGTTGCCAGAGGAAATACGATTCTTTTACGGCATCATGAGAAATGCACTTTGGGGACCCAGGCGTGGGATGACTGGAGGCATAGTCTCAAAGCTTACTGGAATGAAAACAAGGAACAGCCCCTGGGTGCCTGATGTCTCATCCACCGCCAGAGGGCTCAGCTCCTTCTGGCTGTGGAAAAAGTCCAGCCTCTGGTGCTGCAGGACTTCAGCTGTCCTCACCAATGTCAGGAGAAGGTCCAGGGCCTGGAGATGCTGTGGCATCACCCAGCATCAGCTTTCAAAGCATCGGGATTTGTCGCTTCTATACCCTAGTTTAGTTCTTGAAGATTCTAACGTAGCTCAGTCTCTGCTCTCACCCTGCAGGATGTGGCGCTGAGCTGCCGCATGAAGGCCTGTGCCGCTGAAATGGAGAGAGAACGTGCACAAATGCCCGAAGGAACCTTGGGTCTATGTGAAGCTTTGGTTGTGTCTCCTGGGGTTTTGGAAGGGGTTAGCTTTCTTTCAAATGAAACAATCGCTTTCCTGGCTCTCCTCCCGCTGTGGCTGGCTTCTATTGCACGTGCCTCAGTAGAGGAATTTCCTCTTTCACTGGTTCTCCCTCCCCCTGGGTAGTCTATGGGAAGGGGCTGGCTGTCCCCAGGGGAAATTGGAAAGCCACTCCTTCCTCCTACTGGGGACGAGGTGGGATATCAATCCCTTTAGTCGGGCAATGTGGCTATCCCCTGGAGAGCTTGTGAAGCTGCCCCTTTCTCATTTATCAGACTTAATGTCTGATTCCATTTGCTCCATTCCTTTCTTAATCCTCCTATCTAATAAAGAGGGAATATGCTAATTGACCTTCATGCTGTGGCAAAGATCACTGCACCCACAGCCAATAGGGAGGGAATATGCTCCACCCTCAAAGATGGCGGTGTCCACAGCCACCAGCTGGTGGCACCCAGTCCCCTCAGCCCCACTGGTGTGGCAAGTGTGCAGCAAGTCAGGCCTGCCCCCATGCAGGCCTGGCCCCTCTGCACAGCTGCCTCCAGAGACCCCTCAGTTCCCTCAGTCCCCCAGCCATCCAGGGCCACCTGAGGCTCAGGTAACCGGGCCAGCCAAGGTTTCACTGCCAGTGGTGGCAGCAGCAGAGGTGTGATGGGGCGTTGCCTTTCCCTGATCACTGGGTTGCCTCCCACCCTTGAGGGCTCCCGGACTGTGAGAGGGGGCAGGTCGGGCTGAGAGACTCCTCCCCCCTCCAGTGCATGAATTTTCATGCACCAGGCCTCTAGTAACTAAATAACTAAGCTAACAAAATAGGCCTGACGTGGAAAGACAAATATTACATGATCTCACTTCTATGGTGAATCTAAAATAGTCAAACGGAGAGTAGAATGGTGTTTGCTGGGGGCTGGCAGTGGGGAAAATGGGAGATGTGGGTCAAAGGGAACAAAGTTTCAATCATAACTTTCGAAGACTTAATTAATGGTATGGCACTGTATATTGAAATTTGTTAAGAGAATTGATCTCAAGTGTTCTCACCACACATGTAACTATGTGAGGTGATGGATATGTTAACTAGCTTGATTAATCAATACATATTATTTATCAATATGTACGTATGTGAAAACATCACATTGTACACTTTTAATATCCAAAACTTTTTTTGTCAGTTGTTCCTCAATAAAGTTTGGAAAAATGAACTTTTTTTTCAAATGCTGAAGAAATAATTTAGAAAAAAAAGTAAATATTTTTCTCTTTACAATTTAGAAAGCAAAATATTCCTGACCAATGTGTCTCAGTTGGTTAGAGCATTGTCCTGTGCACCAAGGGGTGGTGGGTTCAATTCCGTCAAGGCACACACCCAGGTTGCAGGTTTGATCTCCAAGGCAGGGATCATGTAGGAGGTTATCAGTCAATGTTTCCCTTGCAGACTGATGTTTCTTTCTCTCTCCTTCTCTTCTCTCCCTCTCTAAAATCAATGGAAAACATATCCTCAGATGAGGATTTAAAAAAATAAAGATGAAATTTATGTTTTTAGTACATTGACTGTGATATTGTATTAACACTTTGTAATCGGGCATTTTCCCGTCACTGTGTGGTAGTGTTCAAAACACTTTCCTTTGTGCAGGGGTACATTACAAAACTTGCACATGTACCGCGTTTCACTGCGTAGTTTATGAGCGGCACACACATGACAATGACGTAAAATGTTTTTATTTTTGCTGGTTCCAACTAGTGGTTCCAATGTATGTTTCCTCATGTCCATTGACAGTCTCCCTGGTGGATCCGATTTTACTCGTTTCTCGCAAAAAAAAAAAAAAAAGTGTTAATGCACTCAGATTTTTAACCTATAAAATATTTTAATGGTATGATCAATAAATTATGGTTTCTGAAATTGACTTATAGGTAGAATGAAGACAAACTCTACTGCTTGATACACATAGTCATTACTCAATATTTGATGCCAGAAAGCCCCTCCATCCCTGGTTTAGGGAGGGCAACACACAGCAGTCAGATATCTGTGGCTGTAGTTAGCACTACAGAGGCACACTGAGCTAGAGACAGAGGAGTTAATCAAAATGCAATTTATGAACGTGGAAGTCTAGATATTATGGAAATGGCAGGATAGCAGCAAATATCAAAGCAAAAATATGCAGCTGCAATCCAAGAAAAAGGTCAGAGCATGAAAAATCTTCAAGAGGTCAGGAGCCTGGTCTGCCTTAAATCAGCTCTATTCCCCTGTTTTAAATGAAGGAACATGTGACTGAAAAAAAAGACAGTGAATGACTGTAGGAAAAATAAAGGAAGTGCAGGAGAAGGGATTCTGTAGCTCATCTTAGGCTGCAGATCATTGAGTAGTATTTGGTTCCTGCTTTTCAGTTGCCTAATTAGACTTGAAGTACTTTTTGGGAGGTTTAATTTTCCTCTTGAAAAACTGGTGCCCAGAATATCAATCTGTTTCCTTTAGTGCATATCACACACCCATTAACCTATCCCATGACTTAGGTGGTGCTGTTGTTCTGGAAATTTCTGCTTACAGGGGAGTTAGGCTTTACAGAAGCCTTTACAGGAATGTTAAACTACCATAAAGTTGACTGCTTTAGTTTGATATAATTTTAAACTTACAACTCAATGCGGTCTTTAAAGGTCTTCGTTGGTACTGATCTCTGTGAAAATAATGCCTCATTGTGCAAGGTCATAGGAGAATATAATTCTCAAACTCTTTTGAGTGCAATTAACTTCTTGGTTCAAACTCCACGAGTTAAAGCAATAATTCTACCCATGAAAGCCAGAACTTTATCCCCATTTGTTTGAGTGACCCAGGCACATTACCGTTATATAGATCACTGGTTATTATGGTGTATATGTCATGTAAAGGAGACCTTCAGCTTCACTGTAATAAGTCAAGGTTCACTTGGTTTTCAAGTGTCCTGTCAATTTTGGGGAAATATTGATAACTTTGCACAGCAGAATGCAGAAGGTTTATTTTGTGGATAAATAACAGGCAATTGGTGGAGTGAGCTTTTTATATTCCGTGGAAGTGCAGAAGTAAGATACTGTGTTGACATAAATTCCCATGTAATAGAAACTTTACAAAGAGTACAAATATTATCCGACATGTAAAGTCATAGGGTTAAATCAGACACTCCACTCCCTAATAAATACATAAATAAAGTTGTCTTGTGAAATAAATTTCACAAGATGCCTCTGAGACCTGAAATACATTCATTATAACTTAAGAAAATATAATTTATTTTTCTCAGAAATTTTGGAAAATCAAGAAAGACTACATACATGGTGGGGCAAAAGTAGTTTGATAGTTGTGAATATGCAAAGCACAGAGTTTATTCTTATTTTATGATTTATGAACTAGAGCTTGGTGCACGAAGTCGTGCACAGGTGGGGTCCTTTGGCCTGGCTGGTGATCAAGACCTATCAGGGGCCAGCCAACGGGGGGGAGGGACTGCAGGAGGCTGGTCAACCAGCGGGGGTGGGGGGGAGGAGAGGCATGGGAGACTGGCCAGCTGGCCCCCACATTGGGCTGATTGGGGGGGCGCTGGCCAGACGAGTGGGAGAGGGACTGCAGGAGGTTGGCTGTGGGAGCGTACTGACCACCAGGGGACAGCTCCTGCACTGAGCTCTGCCCCTTGGTGGTCAGAGGGCATCACAGTGACTGGTCAACCAGTCATTCTGGTTGTTAAGGTCATTTGGTCATAAAGGTCATTAGGCTTTTATATATGTATATATCTATATCTATATCTATATCTATATCTATATCTATATCTATATCTATATCTATATCTATATCATCATTGTATTATTTTCCACATGAAGAATTGCAAACCCACTTTTACCCCACTCTGTATATTTTATTAATATTTTAAACCTCTCAGAACTCACAGAGGTAATATTCAGTTTTTAAAAATAATTCAGAGCTATAAATGAATATTTATAAGGTATTTATGTTTCTTTAAACTTAAAGTACCTTACATTTAACTAAATTATTTTGCATCTTTACCCTATAAAATTATATACCATTTTATTTCTAATATAACATTTTAAAATTGCCAGCAAGAGTTGTTTAGCATTGTTAGAAGTAAAACTGTAAATTTTTGAAGTAAAATTACATTTTATATAATAGTACAGAAGGTAATTTTGAAAGAATCACAGTAGAAAATTTAGAATAAGTTTAATTTTGTTGTCCTATTTCATTTTTCTTTTCAAAAATATTACACAAAATATTTTTACAATATTGCTGTACAATGGTAGTGAAAAGGGCTGATCTATGCATTATAGAAATATGTCAATTTGGAGAACAAAGCATAGAACACCTGATTATTTAATTGAGATTGTAATAAATACTACATAGACTCTCCTTTGTATATGACATTGTATGCTGTAGTCCTTATTTTATTGCAGCCGCTGCGGCAGTGGCTAGTTCTACAAGGGCTTAAAACAGTAGCTTTGTGTCTGTGTCACCTGATTGTTTTGCAGCCACAACCTGCTTGTCTTCCTACCTTCTAAGGTCTGCAAACACACCCTCCATTTACATATGCAAAACTCCAAAGTGGAGGGAACATAAGGCACAGTGAACAACGTCAGGGGAACTCTTGGCCAATAGGAGATGTAAGCTGATAAAATCAATATATTCCTTCTCTCCATCTCCCACCCTGCTCTCTCAGATAACACTTGCAAATTGACTGCTAACAACAAATCTTTATTCATGTTCTGAAGGTGAAGATAATAAGCATCATAAATACTTTTAATTAGCAGACTCTAAGGATAGGGCTGTGGAGCTAAATTACGCACCAAACAGCAATAATAATTCTTGGCAGAAGTGATGATTCCTGGCATGCATTAATATGGTATAATTAGCCATTTTTTTCACTTCTGATTCATTGGGGTGGTTACAGGTGAAATGTGAAGAGTTGCCTTTAGCAATGTCTGTAGGTACTTCATCAATGTGGATGAGAGACTAAGTATAAATATTTAGGGATAGTTTGACTTCTGCTAATTGTATCAAAAGTCATTTAAAAAGAAAATAGCTACTTGATGCCCTGATATTAATAAATGCAGCATTATTCTGAAATGGCCAGATAAAATACTGTACTGATATAATAGCACAATAAACCTGCCTTGTGAAAAATATTTAAAGAAAAATGTTTTTTAAAAATGAGCCCTGACCGGTTTGGCTCAAGGGTCCCAGGTTTGATTCCAGTCAAGGGCATGTACCTTGCTTCCATCCCCAGTGGGGGGTATGCAGGAGGCAGCTGATTGATGTTTCTCTCTCATCAATGTTTTTAACTCTCTATACCTCTCTCTTCCTCTCTGTAAAAAATCAATAAAATATATTAAAAAATAAAAAATAAATAAATCAATAAATAAATAAAATGAAAATAATATAGATCAGCAGCTTGGTTCTACATAAGGAAAAGAAGAATTAAAAAAGGAGGATCAAGTGAAGGTAAAATTATTTTATTTTATTTTTTAGTGCACCTAACAAGTAATAATTTGTTCATGATAATAAGGAATTTGATTACATATACTTATATATGATTGTGCATGCTGATAAATAAGCGAAATGAGTGACAGCAATGACACAAGCAAAAGAAAGGAGGAATTAGGATTATTTGGTTATTACAAGGTAGTTACACCACCCTGGAAATGCTATAACATTATTTGAAAGTGGACTTGAATGAGTTGTAAACATATATTGTAAACTCTAGAACAATCACTAAAAAATATTTTAAAAGTATAACCGATGTGCTAAGATAAGAGAAAATAGAATTATACAAAATGTTCAATTAGTACTACAAAAGAAAGGAAAGAAATAGAAAACTGTAACAAATATAGTAGATAGCAACCCAACTATATTAATAACCATTTTGAATTTCCATGGCATAAAAGTACTAACAAAGACAGAGATTGTTATAGCAGTTCCAAAAAAATAAAATTTAATAATATATTTTATCATATATTATCTATAAGAAACCCACTTAAAAATATAGACTTATATAGATTAAAGGGATGCATAAAATATATTATACTAACACTAATCTAAAGAAATCAGTAAAAGCTGTATTCAGACAAAACCAATTTCAAAGCAATGAAAGTTTTCAGTGGGAAACAAGGGCATCATATCATGATAAAGTGGTCAGTTCTCCAACATGGCCTAGCAATTCTTAATATACATGTGTTTGACAGCATAACATTCAACTATGAGGCAAAATCTGATAGAACTGCAGGAGGATTAGATAAATCCAGTGTCATGGATGGAGACTTCAGCATTCCTTTCTTAGGAATGGGCAAATGCAGCAGACAGAAAATAAGAAAGTACATGGTTGAACTTACCAATGTCATCAATTCACTGGATGTAATTGACATCTATTGACTAATTCATCCAACAAAAAGAGAATATACATTCTTCTCAAGCTTACTTAATATTGTGACCAATATAGATCACATACCTTAACAAATTTTAAAGAATATAAATTTTAAAAGTTGGCTCCCAGATGTCAATGAACTTGAACTAGAATTCAATACAGAAAGATAACTGGAAAATTCCAAAATATGTGGAGATTGAAAAATGCACTTCTAAATAGTACATGGTCAAAGAAGAAATCTCCTTAATTAAAAAATATATATTTCAAACAAATTGAAAATAAAAGCACAAATTATCAAAATGTGTTGAATTCAGCATACCAATGCTTAAAGGGAAATTTATAGCATTAAATACATCTATATATATAAAAGGCTAATATGTTAAGTGTCTGACCATCTGACTGGTCGCTATGATGCACACTGACCACCAGGGGCAGATGCCAATGCAGGAGCTGCCATGACACACACTGGCCATTTACCGAGAAACAGCACCATGTACCTGGCGTCCACAAAGCAACACTCGGCTTCCCCCAGGTGGGACACAGGCCCCGCCACCACCCCAGAGGAGCAATGGCCCACCAAATCACAACCCACACTGCCAAGACCACATGGCACAAAATGTGGCCCACAGCCAAGCCTAGTCCAGAAAGGGTGGCTATAGGCATCAGCTAATGATATCACATAACAAAACCTGGCTTCCTCTCCCTTGCAACAACTAGGCTCCTTGTAGTTTCTTCAGCTCAGAATGGAAACTTTTACACTTTATGGCCAGATGGAAACATTCACACTTTAATCAAATGTCTGTGTTGCATTTTCTCGTGCCTTATCTCATTTGATACTCAAAAGTTTTGGAGTAGTTGTAGATAGAAGACTTGGTGGAATCCTATTTTCTTTGCATTAGCCTGAAAATGGAAATTTAGAAAGCTTAGAAACTTGATTTGACTGAAAAAAAAATAAGAAATGGTGAACCTGAAAATGACTTCAGGTTTTCTCAGTGCACAGAATATAGTCAAACACTGCTGCAGTTAAATATTTTACCATTTGTTTTCCCTGCATTTTATATAATAATAATCTGCTTCATGTTGATATTTACTGCTGTGTTGCTGACAATTACCTGAAAGAGAAGTTGGGGTGCTTCACTGGGCTGAAAAAAGTTTAGCTACATCAAAAAGTAGGTCTATTAAGCAAGTTTATTCTACATGTATAAAAGGCCAAGTTGACTCGCACATGAGTGGTATATATAAAGCTCTCACTGGCACCAATAGCACATGTGTGTTTTGATCTGTCATTGTTGATCGTGAATTTATCTGACACTTCTATTATAGAAAAAGGGTGAATAAAGCTATTAAAATATTTCTTCTAATTAATTTTTTGTCAATGTGCACAAATCTGTGCACTGAGCCACTAGTATATTATCTACTCTAATAAAAGAGTAATATGGAAATTAACCATCTCTCTGAGACACCTAAGCCACGCCCACTAGCCAAGCCATGGCCACCAGCCAATCAGAGTGGCTGTATGCAAATTAACCCAGCCAAGATGGAGGCCGGCAGCCACGAAGCAAGCAGTGGCGGGGGCGGGGCAGGTGGCAGCAGGGGTGGCCCATCTGAGTGTGGCGTGAACCTGTGTGACCTGGACAAGGTCCTTGAGGCCCTGGAGTTCTTCAAGCTGTTGGGTCTAGACTATGGGGCCGGCTGCAGGGGCTCTGAGCTGGAGCCCAGGCTCTTTGAGCCGCAGGTGGCGATAGGGGGAAGCCTACCATACCCCGAGCCCTGGAGAGCCCCGGGCTGTCCCGCAATGAAGAATCTGTCCCTGGCTGCGAGAGGGCACAGGCCAGACTGAGGGACCCCCTCCGAGTGCACAAAGTTTTGTGCACCAGCCCCTAGTAAATAAATAAAGATCTAAAATCAATAATCTGTGTTTCCTACTTGGTAAACTAAAGTTTAAATCAAAGAGAAAATAAAAACCAAAGTAAGTAAAATAAAAAGAAGAAAGTAAATAATGAGAATTGTTGTAGAAATTAGAGAAATTGAAAACAGAAAATTAATAGAAAAAATCAATGAAACCAAAAACTGGTTCTTTGAAAATGTCAATAAAATTGACAAGTCTCTATCCAGGCTAACTGGGGGCGGGGAGGGGAGGGGAGGGGAGAGGGGACAAAATTACTTATATCAGAAATGAAAGAGGTCCATCACTATAGATACAATGGATATTAAAAATCATAAAAATAAATACTATAAATAACTACCCAAATTTTAATAACCTAGAAAATAGACCAGTTTCTTGAAAGACACAATCTGCCAAAACTCTCAAACACAAATAATATACACTTTTTTATAGGCCTATATCTATTAAATAAAGCAAATTAATAATTAATGTTTCAAAACAAAACACCATGCCCAAATGGGTTTACTGGTGAATTATAAAAAAAAATAAATAAAGCAAGAAACTACCTATTTTTTACAATTTCTTTCAGCGTATAAAAGCAGAGAAAATAGATTCTAATGCACTCCATGAGACCAGCCTTATACTAATACCAAAATCAGACAAATACATTAGAAGAGAGGACAACTTCAGACCAATATCTCTCATGAAAAAATATGTAAGATCCATAAAAAATACTAAAAAGTCAAATCCAAATAATATAAGCAAAATTATATACCACCAACATGTAAAATTTATCTTAAATATACAAAAAATGGTTCAATAGACAAAAAGTAATTAATGTAATCTATTGTTTCAACAGGATAAAATATATGATCACATGAATAGATGCAGAAAAAGCATGATAAAATGCAACACCTACTTATGATTTTTTAAAAATCTCAGCAAACTGATGGAGGAATATAATATATCAATTTGATTGAAAATATCTACAAAGAACCTACAACACACAACATACTCATGGTGAAAAACTAGAAGCTTTCCCATTAAGATCAGGCATAAGGCAAAGATGGCCTTTCTCATCACTCCTTTCTAAGATTATATTACAAGCCCTTCTGTGAATGTTCCCCCATGTCCCGTGTGGTTCAGGGTTTGGGCTCTGGAAGAGGGGCCACATGCAAATGAATGAGAGAAGAAATAATAATTTGGAAATTGGGGAGCCAGGCAAGAGCCCATCCCAAGAGGAAGGACTCAGCTTCTGCTCAGACCTTACCATCCTTTTATTCAGTTTGAGGTGCACCCATAGCCCTTAGGCAGGCAATTTCCAGTAACAGACAGACTATCTTATCAGTAAAGATTTACATGACCACCTGGTGGGGAAGTTGCTTCAGCTACCATTGTCTGGACTGAACAGTGGGTGCAGAGCCCTGACCTTTGCCAGGGCTTCAAGGGTCACCAGCATTCCGCGCTCCTTGTCCACCCCTCTCTGCTAGAGAAGATGATAGGCAGCTTTCCACATCCTTGCAAATAAAAGAAATAAAAAGTGTGCACATTGGGATGGAAGAAATGAATGTTTCTTCACAGATGACATAACTGTCTATGTAGAAAAGTAAAAACTTTTGTGACTAATAAATGATTATTTCAAGTTTACATGGGGCAAGGTTAATATGAAAAAGGTAATCACTTTTCTATATTCCAGCAATAAGCAATGGAATTTGAAAGTAAAAACACAATAGTAATTAGCAACCCAAAATGTGGAACTTAGGTATAAATACAACTAAATTTGTACAAGATCTGTGAGGAAAATTACAAAATTCTGATTAATAAAATCAAAACACTAAATCAATGAAGAGATAATACATGTTCATGGATGGGAAGACTCAATATTGGTAAGATGTCAATTATTTACACCTTGCTCTAAGACTCAAAGAAATAACAATTAAAATACAAGCAAGTTATTTTGTGAGTATTCACAAATTTATACTAAAGTTTACCTGCAAGCAAAAGACCCTGAGTAGCCAACATATTGTTGAAAAAGAGAAACAAAATTAGAGGGATTCCAGATCATTGAAAACACTATGTGTGACATTATAATAATGGATGCATGTCATTATACATTTGTCCAAACTCACAGTGTTGTATTTTTAATTTTGTCAATAAAAATGTTTCCTCTCCTGTGATATAAGTAACTATATACTGTCTTTGTGTTGGCCTCTTTTCCTTTAAAGTCTAAAATATTTATAAAATATATTTTAGTGCATACAAAATATACTTAGCATAGTAAATTTGCTAGTGAATATATTAGTAAACTAGTAAATATAACATCTAAACTATTTAAAATATCTGTCTATTCAGAAAAATATTATTCACTTAGAATACTATCGAGTAAATCCAGCTAAGACAAAGTTTTTCACACGTGAGTGTTTATAATGGATGTGAGAAGAAATGACAAAAATTTAAATGTACTTTTTTATAGTAATGAAACTATAATTTGCTGATGGACTGGTCATGGAGTTGAGACAGACAGGGGACAAGAACTGTATGAAGATTTTGGCTTGAGCCAGTGGAAAAGGAGTTTCCATCACAAAATGTGGAAAGCTGTCGTGGAGCAAGTTTGAAAACTAAAATCACTAAATCATGTTTTAAATGTTAGAGTTAAGTGATCTGTTAAATATGCAAATGAACATTATGAATAGACAGTTGGAGACATTCATACAGGTCTGGTGCTGAAAGTGATCCTTGAAACGTGAGAAAATAAAAGCACTGAATATAAATGCCTCTTTCAAGAACCACAGCCTTGAAAATAAAAAGAGAAGGGAGGGATTACACTTACAGGAACAAATTTTATTTTAATTATTACTTTATTTTAAACAGACTTTTAACAGATTTAGGGAGGATCAAGTTAAAGACTAAGATAAGTATCAGAGATATAATGATATGCTTAATAAGAATGACTCAAGGGCAGTGACATAAGCACAACTTAAGTTTCACCTCCCACTGCCTCCTTGAAATGTTCAGTGAGGTAATTTCTTTCTGCCCTTCAATAAAAATTAGACAAGTTTTATTGCTTCCAATCATTCTTAAGAGGTGAGATGTTTTTACATTTCAAACACCGTTTAAACTAAGTATCTAAAATTTCAATCACAGGAGGTTGTGAAGTTAATTTAATACTAAGTATTTTCCCTTCCTCACCTGGAGTCCTTTAAAGTTTAGTCCAGGAAGGAAGGTCAAATCAGGACTAGAAGTTCTTGTGTGGAGTGTACACAGTAGCACCCCTCTCTCTCTGGGCATGGTTCTACTTAACAGATAATGGTTTCTCTTGTGTAATTGTCTTCTCAAGATGCTGGTGGTGCCTCTCTTTAGAAGACAACTTGCCATTCACCCTCTGGCTTTCTTCAGATATTTCATATTTACAATTCTATTGCTTTTTAAAATATATATATTTTATTGATTTTTTACAGAGAGGAAGGGATAGGAATAGAGAGAAATATAGATGAGAGAGAAACATCGATCAGCTGCCTCCAGCACATTCCCCGCAGGGGGTGAGCCTGCAACCAAGGTACATGCCCTTGATCAGAATCGGACCTGTGACCCTTGAGTCCGCAGGCCAACACTCTATCCACTGAGCCAAACCGGTTAGAGCTCTATTGCTTTTTCCATGTTGTCTTTTGGTGCTAGATGTAAATTGCCCTCAATAGGGATATTTACTATGAGTTTAAGAGTTGATTTATTAAAAAAAAAAAGACTGAAAAATTTCAAGGGAAATACTATTATGCCCCAGACATAATGGAGACATTCCTTTGCTAGGTTACCCAAATATTTAGTCTACTTATGTTGCTCCTGTCCTAGAGTCTTCCCGGGGTGCATCAAATCTGTCTTTTTAGTCAAATCCAGTTGTCTGGGTCTGCTAAGTTCTCACAGCCATATTTCAAACTATCTGCTTCTTCTCATTAAAGTTTTCTTTTTTTTTTTTTTTTTCTGTTTCTCTTGGTAGAAAAGCATCAATAAATTTCTTCACAGTTCTCTGGAAGCTCCTTTCCCCCCGTACTTCTTGATTTGGGAAAAGGGTCCAATACTTGTTCTACAGATTTCTACCTTCAGGACTGTTAGCTACATCAAAATGTCATATCTATTAAATTCAGATCATTTAAATTAAACCTTCCCATTTAACATTCTGCTACATGTAAATTTACTGAGAAGATGGGTAAGACTGGAAGTGTAATGAAAAATAATCCAGTACAAATTGATATGGCAGTCAGCCAGATGGTTTCAATCAGAAGTAATTCAGAATATCTCCGAAGCACGACCTGAGTTTGGTTGCAAATATGTTCTCAGAGGAATTTATAAAACCTATTGTCAATTGAGTGTCTTAGGGAATATTCCATTTCACATCACATAATTTATTGGATACGAATCTGTTATTTGCAGTTGAGTTAGATGACTTCGGTGTGCAAATCACAATGAGTAACCCCAGAACACAGTAGATCTTTTATTAACCAGACATAGGTCAGGACTCCATTTTTTTTCTCCCTGGGTCCCCTTTGCTTTCTTTCATTTTAATTTAAATAAATGAAACAGTGTTCAGGAGAACATTCTTTTTCTTTTTCTTTTTTTTTTTTTTTTTTTGAATGTGAGAAAATAAGTTGGCAAAAACAGGAATGTATCAGATTTTTATAAAGCCATCAGTCTGTTAGCTAAAGCACTTTGAAATACTATAAAATAAATTTCATTTCATATTTAAATAGTTTATATTCAAAGTGGGTTAAACTTATATAGCACATGAAATTGTTGGGGTATGTTGAAAGAGGAATTGTATCAAATGTTACAAGAATAAAAGAGGAAACTTATGTACAAACACTGATTTTTGTTAAGTCTGTAGGTTTTGTGTCAAGCAGATTAAAGCTTTCCCAAAAGAGAAGCTGCCTAAGTACCATGTTGAAGTCAGATGGAAAAGTAGTTGTATGATTCAAAGCATGAACAGTAAATTGTTGCACATGAAAAAAGTAGTCTTGTGGCAGGATAATAAGAAGCTAGGAAATTTCCTGGGCAAGTGAGATGGGGAAACTGAGACAAGAAAATTAAACCAGGCCAAACAATTTGGACATCATACAGCCAGCTTGTGAATCACAAGAACTTATCTTCCCTAAACAAGGACACTTGAGAGCAAATGGTTTAAACCTCTTTCCTCCAACCAGAGAATGCATAGCTTAAATCACTCTGGCCTGGGAAAATAGAGAACAAAGACCCAATTAATGCCATTTATGCCAGCTAAACCCAAGGACAGACGACATTTGAGAATAAATAACAAAAACTTCCCATTTAAGCCAGACAGACCAAAAAATAAAAGTATAATAGTAAAATAGACCAAAGAATAATCCAAAACTCACCTATACACTCATTTTAATGCATCAGCATATTAAAAATGCAACTGGAAAGCTGATGAATATATTCTATTGAAACCCTCCCCTAAGATTCTTGCCCTGGGCAGCGGGGTGGGGGAAGAGGGGCACGCAGGGGAAGGATAAAAAGCCCTCAGGACAGGACAATACTCAACTGGCTCAGTCTAGAGCATGTCCATGCCCCTTCCCAGGCATGAACTTTTTCTTTCTTCCTAAACTGTAAGGGTCCCCAGGAGACTTACAACCAGGAGAGCAGTGGGTGGCTGGGCCCGGATTACACCCAATCCCATCTCCAAGGCCCCCTTTTTCTTTGACTTCTCAGTGAACAAAGCAGCCCCACCTTGGTTCACTTCTGATCACTGTGACCTTCACTTCCCAGTGAGCTAAGAGTGTTCACTCCTTTCCTATACCATTTCTAGGGAGCCAAAGCAGAGCACCGAGTAGGCTCTCCCCTGTTGTTTCTTCTACCCTAATCCTCTCTTTGTCCCACTGTCCCCAGCATTAAAAACATACTCTCAAACCCACCTGGATTCATGTTGTGAAATCTTTCCTATAGGAAGTCAAGGACCCACACACTACAGGCCAGCCTGAGGCAGGCTTGCTCTGGGCCAGTCTCTGTCCACTAACAGTAAGAAATTAAGTTGAAACAGTAATTAGGTACTGGATAATGAAGGACCTTATGTGACATTCTAAGGAGCCTTTTACAGTAAAGGCAATAGGGGATGACTAAACAATTTTCATCTGCGCAAAATCTCGTGTCGGTGACATATATCTAAAGAATTTATGTGAATAAAGAGACAGAAATAAGAATCCAACTAGGGAGAGAATAAAGAAGAGATACTAATAAATGCGAATTGGCTGGAACTGGAAAATAACAAGATATAAAATTTAAGAATGAGCCCACAATTAAAAATAAGATTCAAATTTTTACAACACTTGTATATTTTAATGTCAACCAAAAGTGAAAAGACAAAAATGGCAGTTTGAGAAAGGATGGGGAGGCAATAATAATTTGAAGAAATAACTCAGTTTTATAATATTTATTTTGAGATGCACACTGGATATTCAGTACAAGATATAAGGTAGAGAGGTATATGCCAAAGTTTGAAGATCAGACAGAGAGCTTTGGGCAAGATAAAGGGATTTGGTAAGTGTTGAAACTTTGAGAAAGATGAGATTACCCATATATAACCCGCTTTGTATTGTTGTTTCCCATAGAAGTCATTTATTTTTGCAAGCCATGGAAGATGAAAAAAATACTTGTCTGGTTTTTATTTGTATACTTTATTGGATTTTTCTTTCTAAATTGTATAATTTTTTTGGATTTTTCTTTATTACATCTATGTAATCAATACATACTTTCTGAAGTAAGCCAAACAGTCTTCTAAATATATTTTCTGGTTTCAATGATAAATAATTTACTGGTATGATCTTCTTTTAAATATTTGGATTCTTTTCATTTTCATCTCTCTGTAGTACAGATATACCTGAGAGGTATCATGATTTCAGTTCAAGACCTCTGCAATAAAGTGAATACTGTGAGAAAGCAAGTCACATGAATGTTGGGGTTTCCCAGTACATGTAAGAGTGATGTTTATATCAGATAGTAGTCTAATAAGTAAGCAATAGCATTTTGTCAAAATACCTGTTAATACCATAATTTTAAAAATATCTTGTTGCTAAAAATGATAAAATCAGAGCCTTCAGTGAGTGCTATTTTTTATTTTATTTTTTTGCTGGTTGGGGTTATTGCCTCAGTGATGGTGGCTGCTGATGGATCAGGGTGATGGTTGCTGAAGGTTGGAGTGACTGAAAATTTCTTACAATGAGATAACAAAAAAGTTTTTTGCATTGATTGATTCTGATTCTTCCATTCACGAATGACTTCTTCATAGTATGCAATGCTGTTTGACAGCATTTTACCCACAGTACAGTTTTAAAACTGGAGTCAGTGCTGTCTAAACCAAGCACTGCTCTACCAACCAAGTTTGTATAATATTCTAAATCCTTCTTGGTGATTTCAACAACCTTCACAGCATCTTTACCAGAAGTAGATTCCATTTGAAGAAATGACTTTTCTTGCTCATTTGTGAGAAGCAAATTCTCATTTATTAAAGTTTATCGTGACACTGCAGCAATTTAGTAATACCTGCAGGCTCTCGATCTAATTTTAGTTCTCTGGCTATTTCCACCACAACTTACCACAAGTTACTTCATTCACTGAAGTCTTGAATCATTCAAAGTCATCTCCGATGGCTGGAGTCAACTTCTTCCACACTCCTGTTAATGTTGATGTTTTGACCTTTTCCCATGAATTATGAATGTTCTTAATGGCATCTAACGGTGAATCCTTTCCAGAAGGTTTTCAATTTACTTTGCCAAGATGCAACATAGAAATCACTATTTATGTATCCTAGGAATCATTAGCTCTGGAAGCTATATAGTCTTACAAAATGTATTTCTTAAATAATAATACTTGACATTTAAAATTACTCTTTAATCTCTGGGCTGAAGATTGGATGTTGTGTTAGCAGGCATGAAAAAAACATTGATTTTATTGTACATCTCTATGCTAGACCTCTTGGGTGACAAGGTGCATTGTCAATAAGCAATAATATTTTGAAAGGAATCTTTTTTCCCTAAACAGTAGGTTTCAACAGTGGGATTAAAATATTCATGTTGTAAACAGATGTGCTGTCATCCAGGCTTTGTTGTTTCATTTAAAAGCACAGTCAGAGTCAACCTTACATAGAGCTCTATGGATTTTTGGAAGAGTTAAATGAGAATTGACTTCAACTGAAAGTCACCAGCTGTATCAGACCCTAACAAGAGGGTCAGCCTACGCTTTGAAGTTTTGAAGCCAGACATTGACTTCTCTATAGCTATGAAAGTCCTAGATGGCATTTTATTTCAACACTAGAGGTCTGATGCATGAAATTCATGCAAGGGTAAGCCTTCTTTCTCCTAGCTACTGGCACCAGCTTTCCTCTGGCATCTGGGACCCGGGCTTCCTTGCAGAGGGAGGCCCTGCCTACCTGCTGCAGTCCACTGGTCTGTGGCCTGGGCTTCCTTCTGCATGGTGATAAGGTGGCAATGGCCAGATCAATCACATCATACCCACCTTGGCTGGCCTGGCACCAGGGGGTGTCATAGCATGATCCTGGATGGTTGTCTGGATGGTCCTTCAATGTTTGGCAGTTCAGTCAATTTGCACATTACACTTTACTATCTAATCTAATAAAAGAGTAATATTGAAATTGAACATTTCTACGGGATGCCTAAGCCATGCCCACCAGCCAATCAGAGTGGCTGTATGCAAATTAACCCAGCCAAGATGGAGGCCTGCAGTCATGGAGCTGGAGTAAGCAGGAGACTTCCGTTGCACCAGGAGTAAACTGTCTGCCAGCAGGCTGGGCTTCTCCAGGCTCAGGCAACATATTTGCAACATTGTTTCAATTATAGAAGCCTGGGAGCTGAAGCAAACACCAGGCTTCCATTGCACTGGCAATGGAGGAAACTGCCTACCTAGACAACATTCTTTCAATTATAAAAGCCATGGAGCTGAAACAGACAGGAGGCTTCATTACTTGCCTAGGTTTGGGCTTAAAGGATCAGTGTATCATCTATAGAAGATAAATAAACCCCAGAAACCTGCTTCCAGCCAGGCTTGCTGAGACATTGGGTCAATGGGAGCTCTGGGCAGCCTGAAAGCCTGAAAACAGCCCTCAGGCCCACACTCAAGCTGGCTACACCTCAATGGGGTGAGGGATCCCACTGGGGGGCTTGGCCAGCCTGCAAACAGCCATCAGCCCCTCACCCAGGCTGACCAGGCATGCCAGCAGGTGGACATCCCCAGAGGGGTCCCAGACTGCGAGAGGGCACAGGCCAGGTTGAGGGACCTCCCAAGTGCACAAATTTTTGTACACCGGCCCCCTAGTATAGGATAAAATTGTGTTATTTATATTGAAAATATGCTGTTTGGTGTAACTACTGTAGAGAGTGCCTGGGAAGGCACGTTGAGCATTTCTTTAATTATTGCCAGCTGAGTCCAGTGGCATTGGCAGAGCCACGACCTAAAAATGCACTGTGCCAGAGGCAGGTACATTGTCAGCCTGACCCTTAGCTCAGGTGCCAGGAGGTGGGTTTAATTATCTAAGTTCAGCCAGGAGCAAGGAATGGATACAATTATCCAGGCTTAGCCAGGAGTGACTATTACAAGGAAGCCATAAGAATAAAAAATTATAGCTTGATCTTTAACCATGATTTCTCATAATTTCCTTTGTTTTAAACTTTAGTAAAACTTCCTGGAATCATGCTGCATATAATAAATGCTCTGCACCAGCTCTGGATCACTGTCTCTCCATCAGAGGGCCAGCTGTCCCACCCAGCCCCAGCTTTCTCTATTGTCTCTGTGTCTGTCTCTTCCATTTTCTCAATCCCCCGTCACCCCTACTCAGGACTTCTGTCCACCCTGTAGCCCCACTGGACATGGTTCAAGAAAGAAATACTTAATAAGCCACCTTTTTAATTATCTTAGCCCAGTCCTCTATATATCTTGATGTAGCTTCTACATCAGCACTTCCTGCTTCACTTTGTACTTTTAGGTTATGGATACAGCTTCTTTCTTTTTCTTTTTCATTTTCTTTACCTTTTCTTTATTGATTAAGGTATTACATATGTGTCCTTAATTCCCCTTTACCCACCCCCCCAAGCCCCTGCTTGTGCCCTCACCCCCCTGGTGTCTGTATCCATTGGTTAGGTCTAACAAGTCCTTTGGTTGATCTCTCCCCCTTGCCCCCACCCTTCCTCGCATTCCTTCTGAGGTTTGAGGGTATGATCAACTCTTCAGATGTACATTAGAAAACTATGGTACATCTACACAATGGAATACTATGCTGATATAAAAAGGAAGGAACCCCTACCATTTGCAACAGCATGGATGGAACTGGAGAGCATTATGCTAAGTGAAATAAGTCAGTCAGAGAAGGATAAATATCACATGATCTCACTCATTTATGGAATATATTGAAGAACATAAGATGATGAATAAAAACAGATCCAGAGACAGAGAAGAGTCCTTTACCATTTTGAGTTTACTAATATTTTTGTGTATGGTATAAGTTGTTGGTCTAGTTTCTTTTTCTTTTTTTTTTTTTTTTTGCATGTATTTGTCTTTAATCCTCATAAACCAACCTCTGCTAGCTTCAAAATTTTCTTCAAAAGCTTCCTCACCTTTCAGCCTTCATACTGAAGAGAGTTACAGCCTTGCTCTGTGTTAGGCTTTGACTTAAGGAAATGTTGTGGCTGGTTGGATTGGTCAGAGCAGTAAAGCTTTCTCCATATCAGCAATATATCTATTTCATTTTCTTACTATTCATATATTTCTTGGAGCATCATATTTAATTTCCCCCAAGAACTTTGCTCTTGAGTTCACAAACTTGGCTGGTAACTATCTGGTGCAAGAGGACTAGCGTTTTCCCTGTCTCAGTTTCTGACATACCTTCCTCAATAAACGTCAATCATTTCTAGCTTTGATTTATTGTGAAATATTTGTGATTCTTTTTGTTACTTGAACACTTAGAGGCCATTGTACAGTTGTGATTTGGCCTAATTTGTGTCTCAGAGAATAGGGAGGCTTGATGATAGAAATAGAGAGGTGGGAATGGCGAGTTGATAGAGTAGTCTGAACACAAACAATATTTATCAATTAACTTTGCTGTCTTATATGGGATTGATTTGTGGCTAGATACTCGCATGCAAGAGATTTCCTGGGCAGTATACTTAGAAAATACTCCAAGGAAGAGAGAGTAAGAGGACAGGACAGAGGGGAAAATTGAATAGGGATCCAGCTGCAATAGAATCTTCAGCCCATTTTGTAGGGATATCCAGATCTAGGATGACCCTTCAGAGTGGTCCTGAATGGAGGAAAATGACTAAATCCATGAACAATCACATAAAATGGCTTTTAGATGCAGAATGCTTCTGACAAGGGGGCATCACTTTGGGTGAGACAACATTCATCACTCAAGGGCAATTTCCAAGAAGGAACTCAATTTTAAGCCTTCAGCAGCCATAACTTCTTACAACTAAGAGAATGTGTTTCCGTACTGAAGTGAAATCTGGACCAAACCATAATATTTACCATAAAGGAAAGTTAATTAATAAGCATTATGGCTTGGTTGATAATCTGTCTTTGTAATCTATTCAATCAATATTGAAGAAGATAGCATATTGTGCTATTAAGAACATAGATTCCATAGGAACAAAATAATCATTTTCTCTTGGGCAAGCAACTTAATTTCTTCAAAAATTTTCTCTATAAAACAATGGCAATTAAAGTACAATTGTCACTCAGTGTCTGCCGGTGGATTTGTTCCAGAACTAAGCCATCCCTCACGTCCAGGAATGCCAAAATCCTTGGATGCTCAAGTCCTTATTGATGAAGGAAGGGAGAAGGAAGACAGGAAGGAAGAGGAAAGTGGAGGGTAAGGATATTAGTGGATTAAACTATAGAGGAGGAATGGTAGTCTGTTTTCTAAATATTAAGTCACAGGTTTCTTTTCTAACCTATTATTATTTAAACATTCTAATTTTATCTCTGAAGAGGTTGAGAAAGTCCACCTTATATTACACCTGAATTATTTTCTCTGCTAAATTTTAATTTTCTCATTCAATGTTCTTTAGTTTGTGAAAGACAGGGGAAGAAAGGAAAAGAAGGAGAGGAAGAGAAGGGTCAGTTTCTCTATTCTTAGCACTGATTGCCTGCTATCAAGCAGTATTGATATGGACATGGAATGACCAGACAATTTCTGCAATCATTGGTGAATGGCAGTAGGTCTTTGGGTCCTGCAGTGAAGAACTCTATTACTGCCATCTTCTTCAGATGAGCGTCCTATTCGGCAAATGTTCTGCATGACTGCTCCTGAGTTTCCTCCTGTCACAGCCCAATGCAACATCTAGGACAGGCACTTCAAAAGGGCGATTGCTCCACAGCCTAGTGGCTTAAAAATGAAGGAAAAGGAGTTAACATTGTGTGTGTTTACATTAAATAAAACCAGAGGCTCATTTACTGAGTATGACTTACGAGCCAAGTACTCTACATATGCTTTACTTTTCATTAAGGCAACATTCCTATACGATAGCCATTAATTGGTTGAGGAAACCAAGCTTGTAAATTAATGAATTTTAACAGAATTCAAATCCAAATCTATTGTATTTAAAACTTCACTGTTTGTCTTGGTCAGAATTATTCTGATACTTAGGATTTAATATAATTTTTTAAATATATAAAAAAACAATTCATTTAAAAATATTGATTCCTGGGGGGGGGGGGAGGCAGGGAGAATGGAGACAAATGTAATACTGTAAACAATAAAGAGCCCTAGCTAGTTTGGCTCAGTGGATAGAGCATCGGCC
Source organism: Murina feae (assembly GCA_004026665.1). Classification (NCBI taxonomy): domain Eukaryota; kingdom Metazoa; phylum Chordata; class Mammalia; order Chiroptera; family Vespertilionidae; genus Murina; species Murina feae. The sequence goes on from PVJC01015496.1 coordinate 25,269, forward strand.
TGAAGACTGTAGTGTCCCAAGTTTGATTGCAGTCAAGGACATATGCCCAGGGTTGTGGGCTCAATCCCCAGTAAGGGGTTTGCAGGAGGCAGCCGATCAATGATTCTCTCTCATCATTGATGTTTCTATTTCTCTCTCCCTGCCTCTCTAAAATATATATATATATATTAAGGTGACCAGACGTCCCGCTTTTGGCGGGACAGTCCCGATTTTTAACAATTTGCCTCACATTCTACGGTGTTTTAAAAAAGTCCCGATTTTTGGAAAGAATGCAGTACAAGCTAGGGAACGGCGGGAGAACAGAAAGGGAATATTCGGTTTTCGGCGGCCAAGCAGTCAATGGTGTCCCGCTTTACCACTGTTAAAATCTGGTTACCTTAATATATATATATATATATATATATATATATATATATATATATATATATAATAATTTATTCTAAAAATATATATCTAGTCTACCTTCTATGTGTCTACTTTGAAATCATGTCTTGAGAATGTTAGTTCCTGAACCCCTTTTTAGACTGTTTTACTCAGTGCTTAAATGATCTGATCTCATTAAAAAAAATTTGATTGCCTCTATCTGTTTTTTTTTTTTCTTCCAGGCTCTCATTTTTTATTGCAATTCTTACCTCATTTAGGGAAGAGCATAAAATTACTTCACACACCTTGAAAGCCTTTGGGATAGAACTCAGTTTTATCCTTCTAACTTTTCTCTCACTTCATTATAAATCATCATCTTACTGTTCTGATCACATAGATATATACTTGAATCATTACCAATGACCATATGTCTTTCTCCTTCATGTTGTATGTACTTCATGAAGTGCTATTTTTCTCTCTTTTAATTCTTTCTCTTCTTTTACCCCCAAATGCATTTTTCTATCTACCTGATGGTTTATCACTTATCATTCAGTAACCATGAACATTTTGTCATTTTATTCTCTTTTAATCCTGATAACAATATTGTTTTGTATTTTTTTCTGTGTTTTTATCTCAAATATATTCTTACAAAGGATGTTTGTTTTATGTTTCTCTTCCATTAGATTGATATCCTTGAGAGCAAGTACTATGTGTCATAATTATCGTTGCTATCCTGTAGCCTCACTATACACATATTACACAAATGTTTCTCAGTTATAATCATGTAAACAAAGGGAATAATTTATTGCCAATATTGTAAACACTGCTTTGAAAAGTTATGTACTATGCTTACTCATAAATTAAGAAACAAGTCTTATTAACAAGTTTTATATTTCTGTTTAAAGCAATAACATTTTTGGAGAAATAAAACAAAATGTGAGATTCTCATGCTATAAATTTGTAATGTCTCATATGGGATTATTTTTAGAAATCTATAACTGCTTTTCTAAAAATTATGAACTGATAGTTAGCATAACATTATGAAATCTTTCATGAATTCCTACAATTTTCAAAACACTTTTTAAAACTTCAATGACTTTAAACAGAAAGCCTGACTTTAGGATCTTTTCTAAAAAGTTGATTTTTCCTGTCATTGTACTTGCTTCCTGAAATCCCAAAGTGACTGTCCCATTATTGTTACATAGATTATTTCATCAGTGAAGTGTTTGCAAATGAAACACAGACCTGATAAATGACACAGCGTGCAGAATTTGTTGAACATAAATAGTAAAACATAAAACTTGTGAAAATGGTTTTGTACGGAAAATTGAGTCCATATTCCACTTTACCCAAAGCTTTATTTAGCAACACTTCTTTTTATTACCATGCAATTCACCACGCATGAGTAATTTCCACATCAATTCTTTTATCCAGTGGCTACATAAACACTCACACTTTGTGAAATAAAGGGCTTGGAGTGTTATAGTTGCTCTGTTGAAGCAGCGATCTTTAAGGTTGTGTCAGCACTTCCATTACATACCCAGTTTCTTGAAGTTTATAAGTTGCAGTAAAAACTAACCCTTGGGTTGAATCTTTACTTACAGAGGTATATTTCAGTGCAACTTATGGAGATAGAGCTGCAAGACACCCCATTTCCGCTAATAGAAGCCAGGTCATGAATCCCTCCTTGGCACATTGAACAGATTTATCCTGTAACTCCCCTACTGGGATAAAATTATTTTTTATCAAAGTGGAAAAAATATTTTGGTTTGATTTCAGTAAAGTGATAAAGTGCAATACCTAGCCCATGTAGGTATGAATTTTTGATTAACTTTTTTATACTTATGGCATAATGACCCCTCCTCCAAAGTGACCTTGGTAAAGTATGAACTAGCTAGTTCTATTCAGGTATAATTTAAAATAAGCTCATATTTTCTTTCTCTCAAATATATTGAATTGTTTCTTTTTTGAGCATGTCACTTAAAGCTAGAAGAAGAAAAGTTTAAATGTTTCACAAAATAAAGTAAAATTAGTAATGGATCATGAGTACATCACAGTTTTACCTGCAGTATAGACACGAGTTCAATTTGTTTTGGCAGGTAATTATCTTTAATAAATAAATATAATAGATAGTATGAAATCCTGATATTTTAGGAAAACTTTGCAAGATATATCACAAAACAAATTACTAAAACAAATTAGACATTTTTGTTATCATTTATATAAACAAAATTTACCAAGTTAAAATTTCTAAAATAGAATTGAGTTTTTTTATATTTTTAACACATACACTCAGGTGTCTTTATTCAGTTCATAAACCTCACAAATTCAATGAGATTCAAATAGCACATGTTCAAAAAAATAAAAGGGAGGTGTTAAAATCTATTAAATCAATGATCCTTGAGTTAAAGATAGGCTATAGGAATAAATTGTAATGGGCCAAATCTCCATCAATTGTAACATCTACCATAAACATTCATAAAACATAGTACCACTTTCAAATAATTCATAATAAAATAATAATACAGTAAATAAAAAAGCAGAACATGAATGAAATTGAAGCATATGTTCAAATATGTTTGACAAAAATACATAAGTATGCTTATTTCCAGCATTTTGTATTCAATTAATCTACTTAAAGACATTAAATGGTCACTGTCTAGCTGTATTTTCAGTTATCTCTATCAAAAGTCTATCATATGACCCTGTTATAATTTAAGCATTACAAATGCAAGGTATCTTTGGGAGTTTTGCTTTGCAATATGTTACCATTTTGTTACAGTGTACAACATACACATGTATTTTAGTTGTGTGTGTTGTCAACATTCATTAATATCAATATACAACTCTGAAGAAAGCTGTAATACCAAATCATGTTGACTTTAAAAGTATTAAAGTGACCTAAGCATAACCAGATTTATTAATCCACCACTTGATATCTCTGCTCCCACACCTCAGTCTCTATTGTGTAGTCTAGATCTTTGTAGCATTGGAAGAATTCTCAGTCTTCCACTTCCTGCTTGCTCTGTGCTTTTCTTTTCACACTTGGTCACTTAAAAGAACCCTATAAGTAACCTGCCTTTCTTAACCAAGTTTGGAATCAACTTAGAATAAGAAAGAGTAAAATAAATAAAGATGTTCATTACTTGATAAATATTAGAAAATGACACATTTGTAGGCAAGTGAATTAAAGATATTGAACCTCAGAATTAGACAGAAAGTGAATTTACACTGGTAGTTCTGAAAAACTTAAGCCTTAAATAGTACATCACACAGCCAAACGCAATCAAGAACATGTGCATGTGCGAGGTTTTTTTACTTTTTATAAAGAATACTTTTTATTAAATAGGAAAATTATGAAAAAGAAAACCTAGAAACCTCAAGATATCTCCCAATAAAATATAATTCATATTTCTTGTGAATTAGCACTCCCCCATTCATCATGTTACTTTTTAAGGATCCATACAACCTGAAATTTCACTTGAAGTAAAACATAAGCCATGTTACCAAATTTTAATTAAATAGTATTTTGATTAATCAGTGAACTATCACATGATCTCATTTATTTGTGGAATATAATGAGCAACATAAACTGATGAACAAAAACAGATCCAGAGACAGAGAAGCATCGATCAGACCATGAAACCTCATAAAGAAGGTAGGGGAGGGGGGACATAAGGGAGAGAGATCAACCAAAGGATTTGTATGCATGCATATAAGCCTAACCAATGAACACAGACACCAGGAGGGTGAGGGAATGAGCAGAGGGGTTGGGGGAGGGCATGGTGGGATAAGGACACATATGTAATACTTTAATCAATTAAAAAGAAAGAAAGAAAAAGAATCAATAAATGGCATAATTTTAAAGTTTTTTTTTAATATTTAATTAAAAGACTTTAAATTATCTAGTCCCAGCACCAGTGATAGAACACTGAAATGGCTACTCTTACACTTTATTAATAAGGAATATAAGTCCAGAAATAGTTTGATAATGTATATCTTGTATCTGAATGTAAACATTATTGAACCCAGTAATTTTATTTGTAGAAATCTATTCTAAAGAAGAAATCAAAGCTTTGACCATAAAGATGTCTGTTGTAGCATTTTTAAACTAGTGAAATGCTGGAAATGTTAATAACCAATAATTGTTAATTGCTTAATTAAAATACTATTTAATTAAGGACATGTGCTCTTTTTTAGGATTGTCAGCTCCCAGAAAAAAGGGAGAAGAGAAGTAAAGGGAATAGCAAACATTTCCTTTTCACCTGAATGCCCCATAGTTTCTTCCTTGGGTCAGAGTACATGAGCAAGCAGCCAGTGACCAGGTGGGGTATTATCTACTACTTCTCACTCTGCATTGAAGAAAACATCCTATTTAATAAAGAGGGAATATGCTAATTGACACTCATGCCATCACAAAGATGACAGCATCCATAGCCAATAAGGAGGAAATATGCTAGTTGACTATTCCCAGCCTAAAGATTGGTAGCACCCACAGCAAATAAGGAGGGAATATACTAATTGACTGCCCCCACCCTCAAAGATTGTGGCACCCACAGCCACAAAATAGCAGCACCCAGTCCCCTCAGCCCTCCAGCTGCTCAGGGGCACCCTAAGGCTCAGGTAACCAGGGCCGGCAGTGGCAGTAGCAGAGGTGTGATGGGGCATCACCTTCCCCTGATTGCTGAGTCTGCATCCTGCCCTGACTGTGAGGGCTCCTGGACTGTGAAAGGAGGAAGGCTGGGCTGAGGAACCTCCCCTTCAGTGCATAAATTTTCATGCACCAGGCCTCTAGTTAGAATATAACAAAAGAAACTGCTAATACCCATGGCCTATGAATAAAATTCCTCCAATGCAAAGTGCTTCAACTATCTGGTCTCTTTTTCCATAATCACAATGGCCTGAAAGAAAACACAAAACTTTTCATTCATCTCTACTTGTTCTGTCTACAAAATGAAACAGCTGCACATATCACTGACTGACAATCCTAGATAATTCAATGCTTCCTATTCAATTCACTCTCCTGCTTTCCAAGGTAATAGTTTCTCCTTTCTCCCAAACATCAACTCACCTCCCACTCTCAAATTTCTCACCCAGAACATATACATCATCAGAAGCAAATATCTCTCTACCATTATATCCCAATGAATTCTGTCTTGCCAGTTGCAATGATGTGTTCACTATCTTCATTTTATTTTTCTTGCAAGCATTTGACGTGATTTATTATCTCTATCTCCTCTAAATACATTCTTCATGTCACTTCAGGTAGACTACACACTCTTGGTTTCCTCCACCTCCCCAGTTTCTCCTTCTCAAGTTTTGTCGCTGACTTGCCTTCCCTTGCTTACTCACAAATGTTTTCATTTTAAACACCGATCTTAAACGCCTGTCAGTGTTCTCTGACATTTTAGGTAAAATCATCTAGCCTTTTAAGTCTGATTTATTTCATTTATCATAACATATTTGTAATTTATCCTCATTGTTGCAGCTGTTAGTAGTTTTTTGTTTTGTTTTTTTTTACTTTTTTATATCTGAGTCATATACCATTGTATGGATTTAACATAGTATGTGCATCCTTTCCTTTGTTAAGAGTTTTCTTTGGTATCTAGAAAGTAAATATGCAGTCTCTATAAGCATTTATTCATAGGTTTTTGTATAAACATATATTTTTCATTTCACTTAGACAAACACTTGGGTGTTGGTTTTCTGGCTTATAGGGTAAGTGTGTGTTTAACTTCATTATTGACAATTTTTTTTTTTTCCAAATTGGCTATCCTATTTTGTGTTACCACTAGCACTGTATAAGATTTCCTGTTGTATTGTTTCTTTGTCAGCATTTGGTATTGTCAGAATTTTTAGCCATTCTCTCTCTGTAGCAGTACATCACTGCATTCTAATTTGCATTTTCCTAAAAAGTAATAATTATTTTATCTACATATTTATTCTCCATCTATATTTGGTTAGGTAATAAATAGTTTGTGCTTTTATTAAAATCATTATTTTATTAAAAAGTTTTGAGAATACTTTATATTTTCTTAAAACAAGCCTTTTATCAAATGCAATTTGCAAATATTTTCTCTCAGTCCTTGGATTGTATTTTAATCTTCTTAACAGAACTTTTAGAAGAGCACAAGATGTTAATTTTGATAAAGACCAATATAGAAAAAGTTGTGTTTTGATTATAATATATAAGAAATATTTTTATAGTCCAGGGCTATAAAAACTTTATGATATGTTGTTGTTTTTTTCCTAAATGTTTGTACTTTTAGTTTTAGGACTTGGGTTTTTTATTCAATTCAAGTTAATTGACATATGCCATGTGAAATATTAATCAAAGTTAATTTTTTCATATGCAAAACTCAGTAATAATTGCAACATCAGTTAAAAAGGCTATCTGTTCTCTGTTCTCCATTGAGTGACCTTTTTATTTCAGTATTAATTGACCATATTGAATGGGGCCACTTTCAGACTTCCTATTTCTGTTCCTTTGATCTTTATATCTATCCTTTATTTAAAAAACACACAGATAAACAAAATAGATCCAGATATATAGAAGCATGGAACAGACTGTCAAATCTCAGAGGAAAAGTGGGGGAGGGTGAGTGAGTGGGTGGAAAGAGAACAACCAAAGAACTTGTATGCATATGTGCATAGCCCATGGACACAGACAATAGGCTGGTGAAGGCCTGGGGTGGGGGCAGGCTACAAGGGGTCAATGGGGGCAAAGGGGACATCAGTAATACTTTCAACAATAAATATTAAAAAATAAATAAAACAAACAAAACATAAATTGAAATCTTGTTTTGAGCAATATTATATTTAGCCTGGGAAACATGAAGTTTGAGTTTTCCAAACTTGTTCTCTTGTTCTTAGTCTTTTTGACCATCCTCCTCCTGCTTCCTTTTCATATGAATTTTAGGATCAGCTTATCAATTTATACAGAAAATGGCATGGGATTTTTTTTCAGGTTTAATATATATATATATTTTTTTCTTTATTAAGGTATTATGTATGTATCCTTATCCACCCTATTGCTCCCCCACCCCCTACTCATGCCCTCACTCTCCTGTTGTCTGTGTCCATTGTTTAGGGTTATATCATACATACAAGTCCTTTGGTTGATCTCTTCTCCTTACCCCTTCCCTCTGGGATTTTGATTACAATTGTTTTGAAACTATAAATCAGTTTTCAGAGAATTGACATGTTAATAATATGACATATTCCAATTCATGAATATATGATATCTCCCTATTTATTTAGGTCATCTGTGACTTTGCTAATTAAAGTGTTTTAGATGTCAGAATGTTGTCTATCTTTTATGTCTCATACATAAATATTTTAAGTTTTTGGTACCACCATTAATCTAATTAGATAAGGAGGCCATTAAATTGAAGTGGCTTCAGTGCCTTAATAGCTTCCATCAGCAAGCCAAAACTTAAGCCTGAAATGACTCCCAGTTAAGAAATTGAAGTGTTATGGATAACCAATTTCAAACAGCCATCTAGGCTTTCCCAATAGGACAACTGCTTAAGCCATAGGCAATGAAATAATTTTCTTGCTTTGCTTCTGCCTCTTCTATGTAAAAGTCTTAACCCTAGCTTTTGTTGATGAAGCTCTCTTAACAATACTCAATTTGACTCTGCCAGATTCCAAATGAGTTTTGCACAAATAAACTGTTAAAATTTGTACTATACCTGCTTCTATTTTAACACTATTATGAATGAAGTATTTGAAAATTCTATTTTCAAAATTGTATTGCTATTATAGATTATTATGATTGTTTTTTTATACATTGGCATTATATCTTACAACTTTACTAAACTCATAGTGCTATAAGCTTTTTGTATAATCTTTGTGTGTTTATATGCAGAGATTCAAGAAAGCTGAGAAAATAGGCAATTTCATTTCTATCATTCCTACTTTTTGCCTTTTATTTTTTATTTCTTGCCTTTTCGACCTAGCTATTATCTTCATAGGATATAAAATGTGAGTGATGAGAGTAAACTTTATTGCCTTGTTTCTGATTGTAGAGGCATGGATTTAATCTTTCACCATTAAGTAGCATGGTACAATGAGGATGTGTAATTCTATTGATAGTTTTTATCATAAAAGATAACTTTTGATTAATTTTTTGCTCTATGTAATATAGTTTTTCTCCTTTATTCTATAGATATTAATTTTCTAACATTTATTTAAATTTCCACTGGGATATTATTTTTTTTTTAATTTTTTTTAAAAAATATTTTATTGATTTTTTGCAGAGAGGAAGGGAGAGATATAGTGAGTTAGAAACATCGATGAGAGAGAAACATCAATCAGCTGCCTCCTGCACACCTCCTACTGGGGATGTGCCCACAACCAAGGTACATGCCCTTGACCGGAATTGAACCTGGGACCTTTCAGTCCGCAGGCCGATGCTCTATCCACTGAGCCAAACCAGTCAGGGCTATTTATTATTTTTTAATATTAAAAGTAAATATCCATGTATTTGCTTGGCTAGATTTTTAATTTTTTTTCATTAATTTATTATTTTTAATTTACACAGTTAACTCCTTGCTAGCATCGTGTTCGGAAGCTTTCTTTTCTTGGCTCTGGCATCATAGTAATGTGCGCCTCAGAAAATGAATTGGTGAGCGTTTCCTCCTCCTCCATATTCTCAAAGAAATTCGGTTGCATTAATATTTCATCTTCCTTAAATGATAGGAATATTCAACAGGTAAGCCATCTGATTCTGGAGATTTGTGTGTGTGTGTGTGTGTGTGTGTGTGTGTGTGTGTGTGTAAAAGTCATTAGTTGCAAATTCAGTATCTTAAAAGATATAAGATGTTCAGGTTATTTAATTCTTTAGAAGTAAGCTTTAATTTGGGTCTTTAGAAAATGTGTTCATTTTATGCAAGCTGTTGCATTTATTGACATAGAATTGTTTGAAGTTTTCCACTAATATTCTTTTAATACCTGTAGATTGCATATAAGTAGCATCGTTTTTATTTTATTGTGAGTAGGGCAGGGAGGGAGCAGAGCAAGGACCCTCAGGTACCTTTGAGGAGCGTAGGAGGGATGGTTGTGGAATGTGTGCCACATTCTAATTAGGTAGTAATGTTAACATAACTCAGTCCAAATGAGAAGGAGGGAAGAGTTAAATTGGGCAAGTTGTGATGAGGCTTCAAGCTTGAAAGCACCTATTGGGGACAAATACTCTAAAGGAGACAATTACTAGGTAGAAGGTCAAAACAAGCAGAGCAGGGTGCAGATACAAAAGGAGCCACTGAAGCAACAAATAACAACTTTGAATACGACAGAACAGAGGGTCATGGCCATAGTCACAGCTGTAGAGAATAAAAAACATCATTTCTAAGTTATTAATCTATGAGGAGTAGCAAACTCTGAGAAGCAATCTAAACTAATAAAAGCGAAATATTAAAATTAACCGTTTCTCCGAGACAGGGTAAGCCACGCCCACCAGCCAATCAGAGCG